>PPKB02000023.1:0-172564 GCA_003707605.2 Tetrapisispora fleetii | reverse complement strand
TGGTGCTACCATCAGACTATATACTGAACAATACAGTGATGACAAAACTAAATACCAAGCCTCCGCTGACGACGTTTTGAAACCAGTGATAAATTCAGTAGTCAAGTTCCTAAAGTTTCAAGAGTTCATTGGAACTGAAGAACCAAATGTTAAGACTTGATCATTAAAATCCTCATATTAAATCAAATCAACAGAAAAATAAAACTATTATTGATTGGATTTCTCTTTTATATACAGATATTTTTACTAGATTGCATTAAAATTTATACAAATTTACATTACTTCAAAATTTAAAGACCATCTAATATGTCTATTCCAGAACCTCAACTATATTCTTCTTGTTTTATACAACTATAGTCCAATAATTCTACTTCTATATACTAAAGAAAACAACAATTACTTGCATATATAAACACCTCATTACCATCTCTTATATATATTCCTGTAGGGCAACTTACAGTAAACTGCTGGTTGCCGTTTTTAATAATAGCAATAAAACCATTCGCGCTTAAAATCGTAATATATCAATTATCTTTAATAAATTAATAACCTGATTTATGAAAGTTAAATTGATAGACATCCAATTGAATAGTCAATTAGTTTAGTTAGTTCATTAATATACTTATATCATTACACAGTTACTGAATTGTAAGGAAGGTGCTTTTAAGAAGATATCGGAACAAGACTATAAAAGATTATACAGCATCGTTTACAGATCTAGCTTATCGTTTCCCCATTGTTATACTGGTAGGTTTTACAGATTAGAAATAGGAGCAATGTATTCTTGGAAATTATCCAAGCTTAGATTTAATAAGTCTAAGGAGGAGAAGAGTAGTAAGGAGAAGGAGAAAGAGTCTGAGAAGGGACATGATATTCATGGGGTCAAATCGCCAAGTTTATTTCATTTTCATCATGAAAAGAAACACGCTAATGAAGAAGATGCTGCCGATAGTAGGCCAAACAATGAAAGTGACACTGACAAAGAAGCTGATATGACTAAATATTCAGAGAATCATGGATCCAATGCCCATGATACAGATTCTTCTTCTTATTTGACTGATAATACCACTAGCAATGAAGAACCTAACCAACAAGATCAGTTTTTAGAAAATATTGAAGAAGATAACCAAACTGCAGACACTTCTTCTAACGTTGGATTGATGACCATTAAGATATACAATGGAGCAGATTTCATTTTACCCTTTCCTTTAACATCCAATAAACAGATTTTAACTAAACTAATGTCATCTGGGTTGCCATTGCCAGGAGGGGAATATCCTAGCATTGATGACATATCATCGAAATTGGCAAATTTGAATCTAGGAAATGAAAACAATTCTACGTACGAAGAACTAATTTCTGGTGATAAATGCACAAATGTTGTACCAGCAACAATAAAACTACCGGGGTCAGAAACGTTGAATCCTCTTTTATATTTTACAATTGAATTCGATAATACAGTTGCCACAATCGAACCAGAGTATGGTACCATTAAAAATCCTGTGTTTAATAAGATCTCATCTTTTGATATTACAAGAAAGTTATCTAGTATGAAAATAGATGTTTTTGCACGTATACCTTCAATACTGTTACCATCTCCTGCTTGGCAAAAGGAGGCAAGTTCTGATAATGAAAAACTAGCAAAATTATTAGCTAAAATCAATTCCAATCAAGATATTCACATTGACTCTTTCGAACTACCTTTAAATCTGATTTTCAACTCTGCCGCAAATGTTCGACTATATAATCATCATTGGGTAAATTTGAAAGATGGGTTTGGTAAATTAAATATTTCCATTGATTATAGACCTTCAAAAAGTAAACCATTATCAATTGATGATTTTGATTTGTTGAAAGTGATTGGTAAAGGTTCATTTGGTAAAGTTATGCAAGTTAGAAAGAAAGACACAAACAATATATATGCTCTAAAAGCAATTAAAAAGTCATATATTATATCCAAATCTGAAGTTACTCATACATTAGCAGAAAGAACTGTTTTATCAAGAGTCAATTGTCCTTTTATTGTTCCGTTAAAATTCTCTTTCCAATCACCAGAGAAGTTATATTTAGTTTTGGCATTTATTAATGGTGGTGAACTATTTTATCATTTACAGAAGGAAGGTAGATTTGATCTTTCAAGAGCCAGATTTTATACAGCTGAATTGTTATGTGCATTAGAAACGTTACATAATTTAAATGTTATTTATCGTGATTTAAAACCTGAAAACATTCTGCTGGACTATCAAGGTCATATTGCATTATGTGATTTCGGATTGTGTAAATTGAACATGAAGGATGATGATAAAACTGACACCTTTTGTGGTACACCCGAATATCTAGCTCCAGAACTATTATTAGGACAGGGTTATTCAAAAGAAGTAGATTGGTGGACATTAGGTGTATTACTTTACGAAATGCTAACGGGATTACCACCATATTACGATGAAGATGTTCCAAAAATGTATAAGAAAATTTTGAAAGAGCCCCTACGGTTCCCAGATGGGTTTGACAACAATGCAAAGGATCTCTTGATTGGTTTATTAAGTCGTGATCCAAAGAGAAGATTAGGATATAACGGTGCAGACGAAATTAAGAACCATCCTTTCTTTTACAATCTCTCTTGGAAAAGGTTATGGATGAAAGGTTATATTTCCCCATATAAACCACCTGTTACGAACTCTAGTGATACAAGCAATTTTGACCAAGAATTTACAAGAGAAAAACCTGTCGACAGTGTTGTAGATGAATTCCTCAGCAACAGTGTCCAACAGCAATTCGGTGGTTGGACATACGTAGGAAACGAACAATTAGGGAGCCCAACAATATAATAAATACAATAAATATAATTAATATGACCCTATAATATGAGTGTTACATAAATGCAATGCGCAGAAACATACAAGTTTGAATTGTAGAGTTACGCTTCTTATGGATAGATACATGTCATGAGATTTCAAAAACAAAAAGCATTAATACCAACTGCAAACTCTTATACTCTACTATATATATATATAGATAGATATATAAATATATGTATATATGTATATATGTATATAATTAAACAATGCCACTATGATGACCTGCACCCACGTATATAGAGCATCATTCACAAAGGCTAATAGGTTATAACAATATAATGTGAGATGAGATGAGATGAGATGAGCTCAAACCTTAAATTCATTGTTTTTAAAGACAAACACTCGTACAATTTCGATTTTAAAACCTCATCTGGTTCACTTTTTGCAAAATTTCACGCTAATGATTATGATATTAAATATCAAAAGAAAAAAAAATTTTCATTCAAAAGGTTTCATATATATAACAAAAGTATTATTAATGGAATGTATTCTATTGAAACTATAAATTAATTCTTTCTATACTTTTTAGAGTGTGTGAAATATTATTGTTTGATTGCGTTTAACTAAATATCTATTTTGATTGAAATAGAGTGCGTGAGTGAGTGAGTGAGTAGAACTTTGCAAAAATTGTTGAACATATACACTGAACCTTATTGTTTTAACGGAAAGAAGTGAACGTTTTAGTTACTATTACTTAGCTTAAAAAGATATAACGTAGTTTGACATTTTACACTGGACAACTAGTTATTAAGATTGGGGCATAATAAAAGTAAAAACAGGCATAACAAACATTTTTTTATTTTTATTAGGTTTCTGAATTTTTGAATATCTGTTCCAACTCTAACCCTATCATTTTTAAAACTCTTATTATTTGGTTTTATTATATATATATGCATTTTATTCATCTGATCGATACACAACGGTACATTTATTTTACGTAATGATAGCTATTGAACGGTCTGAAACAACGATGGGTAATTCTAGTGTTGTTACAAAGGAGGAGATTAGCATGAGTGGAGAAAATGTAGCTATCAAGAAAAGAAAAGTTGAGTTTTCTGAAGAGGTCGTTTCCCATACATTTTCTACAAAAAATGCTGATGAGGTGGAAGGGACTTCTGATCCTCATTTTGCTAAAACAATGTACCGAAGATATGTATTATCTGCTTTAGATGCTCTTGATAAAAATGATTCTTCACTAGTCGATTCAATATCTAGTCAATTGAGTTTGCCAAAATCAAGTAAAGAACGGATCAGTGACTCTAATTTAAATATTTTGTTAGATATTTTGTCTTCAAATATTAATCGAATTGATAACTCTTTATGTAATAATTTGATTTTGTCAATTATAAATTTTGAAGAATGGTATGAATTACCAAACTCTTCATTGACAAGTTACATATTTTTCATCCAAGTTTTATGTTCAAGTTTACCAAAATGGTGGCAAGATTTTTCAATGAATATAATATCAAAATTTATTTTACCTAAGGGGAAAACCATTAAGCATCATGAGATTTTAGCATATTTCTTAAAAACGATACCTTCCTCAATAAATATGATAGATGATTATTTGGTAAAATTCTTTCCAAATAAAAATGATACCAAACAAAAATTAGTAAATTATATTTCAAATTTACTGCAACTAACAGACTATTGTAAAGAATTGAGGTTTTTAGTGTGGTCATTATTAATTGAAAGAATTATTACCTTGGATGTCGAATTACAAAATGAGTTAGACGAACTGGATGATGATGATGAGCTAGACGAACTAGACGAAGAAGATGATAATAGTAGTGAAGAAGAAGAAGAGGATGATGATGATCAAAGTGATGGCGAAATTGAAAAGGAGGAGAATAAATTGATCGTTGCAGAGATTGAACAAGAATCCGACAACGAAAGTGCAGATGAAGGAGAAACATATACTGTAGAAGCTTCTCAAAGTATTAAAGAACTATCTTCAAAATTAGATTCTATATTATCCTTAATAACTTCTAAAGTGGCTACAGAAGTATCACCAGAGAAAATAGAAAGTGGTGAAGGTGTTGGTTTATTTAATAAGCTAACAGCTTTATTTAAATCTCATGTTTTGCCAACTTATTATACTAAATCAATCCAATACATAATGTTTTATGTTTCGCAACAACAGAATGAGTTAATTGACTCATTTTTAGTCACTCTAATTGATATTGCATTTTCCCCAAATGAAGCATCAGAAACAAAGATAAAATCTTTACAATATTTAGGTTCTTATATTGCTCGTGCCAAAAAAGTCTCAAGAACACAAGTGATATTTGTTTCAAGTTATTTAACTTCATGGTTGAACAGATATGTTTTAGAAAGAGAAGAAGAAGTAGACCAATTTAGTGATATGGAAAGATTTAAACATTTTTATGCTACATTTCAAGCTTTATGTTATATGTTTTGCTTTAGACATAAAGATTTGAAAGATCTTGATGGTAATTGGGATTGTGAATTAGATAAATTTTTCCAAAGAATGGTTATCTCTAAATTTAATCCATTAAAGTTTTGTAATGAAAACGTTATGATGATGTTTGCTAGAATAACACAACATGAAGGCATTGCTTATTGTTTTGGTATAATAGAAAGCAATAATAATGAAAGATTAAGAGGTATTATGGGGAGATCGACAACACCAACCAATAATAAAAATGGAGTATCCGAAGAGAAATCATCGAGTAACTTTACAACTTCTACTTGGTCACTAGTAACAAGACAACAGTTTATAGACTTGCAAAGTTATTTCCCATTTGATCCATTGTTTTTAAAAGAATATAAAATGATGATGAAAGATTATTACATTGAATGGGGTGAAGCTAGCGGCGATTACGAAAGTGACGATGACTCTGATGATTAGTTGATTCCTAAAGTCTCCTAAAAGCATACATCATCTAAAGCTAAAACCCTGCATATTATTAATATATATAAACATATTGATACATACATATATATATAACCTCACCAATACCACTATAGAATGTTCAACTTCGTTCGTATATACAAATATAGATTGCTTATAAAATAAGCATACATAGATATATTGATAACATTAAATTCAATTATCATATTAATTTTTATGAATTTTGCAATACTTATGTATTCAAATATATATGTAAATTATACATGATGCAATGCTCATTTAACGTCTCTTCTTATTCTTAGATTTACTTTTCTTACCTTTAGCAGAGGTACCTTCATTGGATTTAGTTTCATGCTTGTCGACAGAAACATATTCTGGAACTTCTGTATTGACCATCAATGTGCTCATCCCAACGATCTCTTTTAATTTATCAGCTTTCTTCCCTTTCTTCGACGCAACTTTGTGCATTCTCTTAGCATCAATAGTAACTCCCTTGGGACCCATGGCACTCAGCACTCTCGAGACATCTTTACTCTTATTTGTTTGAAACTTGTAACTTGTAGACTGATGAGCATTACTCGTCTTGAAAGAAACCTTGGAGTTCTTCTTCTTCTCAGGAAATTTATAAGTCAAAGAAATAGTCGTTTGAGAAGGATTGACCTCAAAGAGTTTAACACTGTTAGTTATAAATGAATCAACTGGCTTAACCGACATAATAAATCACTTCACAACAACGCACACTAAAGAACCTAGTTCACAACTAATACAACCCACCTACCCTCGTGAAAAGAGAACGTGAACTGATCAACTGATCAACTGGCTAGTAGACAACTATATAGAAGTGCATATAAGCATCCACATACATATATACATGCACCTTGTCTTCTATAAAAGTTTTATACATTGAGATAAAATGAATTGAATTCTTTTCACTTTTCCGCTATTAAGCTTTTCTTAAAATCGATATAAAAAATAAAGGCTTTGTAAGTGGCGATTGTTTAAAGTTATAGTTTTAATGGAATGATTCTATTAGAACTGTGGTTCTAATATCGGATATTGTTGATTGCATCGATAAGTCGTTAATTTTTTGATATATTGTTGAAGTTGTTTGAGTTTTAGGGCTTTTCTAGTTTAAGAGTTACAAGGTTTTAAAGTGCCGGTCTGAACATTTAATTGGACATTGATATTTGCGTTAGCAGGAGGGTTGTTTGTTAACCAAGGATTTGATCTTGCTCTGTGGGGATATCAGAGTCATTGGGCTGTTTGGTATAACTGTGAGGACAGTTTTAGTGTGCTTTAGTGGTTTTTATTTTGAGGAATTATAATTAGATCATAGTTATTAATGGTGATATGGATAACAAGAATTTCATTGACATGGTTGGCCATGTTACGAATGAGGAGTACTGTAGTGATGATGGTGACAGTATTGAGAGTCATATTGATCAAAGGGAAGAATACAAAAATGATAAAGTTATGAAACCTTTAAAAATTAAAAAAAATGTACCTTCATCGAAATATAATAATAAAATTTCTGGTTATTCTAATGATTTAGCGAAAATTGATACTCAAATAAGTGAAGATCATTCACTGACGAGGCAGATTGGTTTAGTCAGAGCCAATTTACAAAAATTGAATTTACATTCGGATATAGACCATTGTTTAAATTCAATTGATCTTGATTCTTTTGAAAAATATTTGAAAGATCCTCAATATATTAAGATCTTCAGAAGAAAACATAATTCTATTGGATTTAAACGATTATTTTTAGCACAGGAATTTAAAATAAGTGAAGAAGAGGAGTATAAAATAGATAAATCTCATAGTCTATCAACACACCGTTCCAAAAAATATAGTGGAAATACAACAAAATTTAGAGATGTATCAAAGGCTATATGGGCTATTAAGTTTAGTAATGATGGGAAATATTTAGCCACTGGTCGTAAAGATGGTAGTATAAGTATTTGGAAAGTGTTAAGCAGCCCTGTGGAGAGAAGAAGTTCCGAAGAAGAAGATAATACAATGTTTGAAGGATTACAGTCTACATCAGAGGGAATTACTCCAAGCCATACTGATTCTAACTTAGATGATATTAATAAAAGTGATTTATATGGGCCAGTATTCAAACGTAAACCTAAAATGAATTTTGAAGAACATTCTAATGATATCCTTGATTTGGATTGGTCCAAAAATGGGTTTTTAGTTTCTGCTTCAATGGATAAATCTGTGAAACTGTGGAATATTGAAAAAAAAAAATCATTGAGAACATATTTACATCCAGATTTTGTTACCTCTATAAAGTTTTTACCTACAGATGATAGATTTTTCATCAGTGGTTGTTTAGATCACAAATGTAGAGTGTGGTCAATCCTTGATAATCGTATTTGCTTTGAGTTTGACTGTAAGGATCTTATTACTTCATTGGTACTTTCGCCTGGAGAGGGGAAATATACAATCATTGGTACTTTTAATGGCTATATTCATATTTTAGAAACCAATCAATTGAAGCATATTACTACTTTTCATTTAGTTGATAAACATACTCAAGGTTCACGGTCATCGCCAGCAATCTTAGATATAATGCATGTTAGAAAAACATTTGGTCCAAGAGTCACTAGTCTTGAATGCTTTAAGAATGCATGTGATGGAGCCCTCAGGTTAGTTGCTTCTTCAAATGATTCAAAAATTAGAATATTTGATTTGAAAACCAGAAAATTGGTTGAATATTTAAAAGGATATAAAGGAAATTCTTCTCAGCATAAGGTATCTATCTGTACGTTACATGATACTCAGTTTGTATTAAGTGGTAGTGATGATCATTGGATATATGGATGGCGATTAAAATCTTCGCAGCTGTCGCTTCAGAAAAATAACAATAACAATTCACAATTAGGTACATTGACTCGTTCTAATAGTTTTAAAAATTTGTTTAGGAAATCAATGCAATTAACAAGTACTTCGAATGCTGACAAGCTACCTGCTACAAATAATGAATCGTCACTGAATGATGCGAAGAATAGCACAAAAAGAAGAACATCTATGAACCCTATACATAGAACATTTAGAGGAAGAGCTCTTAAAAACACAGCATATATAACATATCATGGACATCATTCGTCTGTTACAAATGTAATCCATGCACCGATTGAAACTTCAAAATTGTTGTCTTTATCTAATGATTTAATTTGTGAACTGACATTACAATTTTTCAATGAAAACAACATAGAATCAGTAACAGAGTATTCAAATGATACCGATAGCAGTATTCCAACTTCAAGAAAATCTATGAGTTTTAATTCTACTCATAGCAGTAAAATGACAACTCCAAATTTTAATTTTAAAGATAGTACAAATAATAACTCTTTACCAAATATGGTGAAAGCAATAGGAACTATTGTGATATCCACTGATGTATCGGGTACAATAAGAGTATTCAGAGCAGATTTACCTACTGAAATAAGAAAATCTGTATTAAAGAGGATAATAGAGTATAAAAAATACATTCATAATGGCGCTGGTTTACCAATAAATTTTAATTCTACAACATCTTTTACTGATTCAAGTATAGTAGATAGTTCATTGAGGGATAGCACAATTAAATCTTATGGAACTTCCAATAAGAATACTTTTCAAAGTAACAACCAACTTAATGAGAAACAAAGCAATATGACCAATGGAACTAAAAATATGGGAAAGAATGATAACCATCCAAAACAACTTAGAGTAAGTCGTGTTTTCATGAATGGATTGTTTAATATATCAGATTCCACTGTGTCTAATCCGAAAACAAAACAAATACCAAATAATGGAATATTCATGAAAACTGGCATTGTCACCAGCGAGACTGCTTCTCCAAGGAATTCGATATCAATGCCAGAGAAAGAGCTATATGTCAATACAAACAGAAGTAATACTGTTGCTAATAGATTTAGATGTGACATCTGTAACGGAACAAAGTTCGAGCAAGTTTTATCGTCTTCAGGAAGTCTTCAAATTGCACATTACCAATGTAGTGAATGTGGAACACAACTGAATAATCTCAGATAGCCAACTCTATTGAAGGAATATACCACAATTTCTCATAACATTACATAAACAAAATCTCTAATATACATAAATAAATAAATATTACAAAGTTTCTAAATTATTTAACTAAACTCGTTTCTGCTGAAAACCGTATATCAACAAATCAGTCTTCAACCACTCTCATCCACCATACTCACCTCTAATCTACAGAACCAGAGTCCCTCTATCCCTCAGCAGTCCTTATCTTCTCTTTGCACAAGTAAAATCCACAAACATATTTTTTTAAGTTGCTTTATATAATAATCGTTCTCATTTATTTTTCTGTTAGCCTCGGCGGCTAATTCCAATTCCTGGGGGCCTAGATCTGCAAAAAAACCTTTCTTAAGGTAAATCCTTTAAATTATAAGGATTATTTATTATAATTTATATATAAAGGGTATAAATCACAGAACTTTATTATTATATTTTTTTTAGAAGTTGAATGTTGTGTATATTAGTCCTAGTTAAGATGTTGAAATGGATATAGTGTAAGGTAAGAAGAGGAGGTCCTTTTGAGTGTAGACGGTTTGAAGGTTTTCTGGCGTATTTGTATATAAAAAAATGTTTTATGAAATTTTGCATACTATCTTGTTGGACTATGTTTTTATTCCTTATAATAATGGTCTTAATAGGATTATTGGTTTCTATTTGAATTATAAAAATGTTGTAGTTGTATGGTTATTACAATATCGTTTTGTTAAATGGGTGCTGATACAATTTAGAAATATATTCATTTCTGTCATTAGGGTTGGATATGTTCCAGAACACATATCATTTATCATGGATGGTAATAGACGATATGCCAAATCGTTTAATCTTCCTGTTAAAAAGGGCCATGAAGCAGGTGGTTTGAATTTATTATCGTTAGTTTATTCATGTAAGCAAATGGGAGTTAGATGTGTTAGCGCATATGCATTTTCCATTGAAAATTTTAATAGATCACAAGAAGAAGTCGATACGTTGACAAACCTTTTTGCCGAAAAATTAGATGATTTTGCAGAAAGAGCAAATGATTATCGTGATCCTTTATATGGTACAAAATTAAGAATTGTGGGAGATTTTTCATACCTTTCAACAGATATGGTGAAACGAATTAGAGCAGTCGAAGAACTTACAAAAGATGGTGATGATTTTATTTTATACATATGTTATCCATATACTTCAAGAAATGATATTTATCATTCAATAGTCAATAACATTAATAAAGAAGTCAATAGAAAATCTTTAAAAACTAATAATGAAACAGAAAAAAACAATATAGCCAATTCTATAACAATAAAAGAATTTTCCGAGTCAATGCTTTTCGATTCTTTTTCAGATAAATGTGACTTACTGGTTCGAACCAGTGGTCACAATAGATTATCTGATTATATGCTTTGGCAAACTCATGAATCATCTACAATTGAATTTACTGATAGTTTATGGCCTGATTTTTCCTTTTTCACATTATATTGGATGATAATAAAATGGTCCTTATTCAAAACTTTAGATAATTCTAATAAAAAATCTAGGATACATAAAATATCACCTATTAAAAAGTGGAGAAAAGCCAAAACATCTTTATCCAACCTCCCACCAGCACCTATTTCTATTTCAATTACAGGTGAAACTTCCTGATTATAAATTGTTTCCCAATGCCTTAGACATCCCCGTAATATAGAAACATTGCTCATAACACTAGCTAGCTAGCATAAATAATAAACAGTCATGTATGATGAACAATACAATTAATCATATTCCTCATTACAATTGAATTGGTTGATAAATATATATTAAAATAAAAACCCTTTAAATTTATATAAAAATTATGCATATGTATACCCCTGAGAATATTTGTAACTCAACAATTAATAAATAAAAACCAACCATGTTCCCCTTTCCTATGCACTAAAAATGCATGATAAATATAAAAAAACCCAGAGATATAACCTAATGTTAGTTATAATTTGGTGTTGCATCTACTGTACCTTCTCTACTATCAGAATTGTTTTGAGACTCATTATTTTGTCCATTTTGTCCATTTCTCATAGCATTATCATCTGTAGCAGTATTAGGCACCAATTGATCCTTATCTGCCGCACTTCTATTATTTACAGAAGTCCCAACTTCATGGCACCAATAACGGTGGTATGCCCATCCTTTTAATTGACATTCCCTTGAGCAATATTTAGTTCTTTTACAACGTCTGCATTTTGCAAATTCTCTTGGGTACGTTTCCCATTTACCACATTCAAAATTAGCACATTGACGGACGTTTTTAACTTCATCTTTTTTACAAGAGTTTCTCATTATCACTGAGCTCCAATAGATCATATCATGTAAATTCAATTCAGTAACGGTAAACTTTTCCACTAATGGGAAAATATTAAATGTCATTTCTGAGGAAGCCTTTTTCCATATATCTTCAGTGAGGGTTTTATCCATTTTATTATAATTCCAATTATGCTTAAAATGTTTTTCAACTTTTTTGTTTAATTCAATTCTATTATTGTAACTTAACTTATTTTCGGTATTATTATCAGGATGTTTCTTTTGTAGTGCTTTTAAGTCCAATAAAAATTCATCATCACCATCATCATCTTCTTCTTCTCCTTCTAAGTCAGTATATAAATGTTCTTTTTCTAAAGAAATTGAAATTTTATCATGCGTTTTGGGTTTAAAATCTTGACCGTTATCTTGCTGTGGATTATTGCTTGCATAAGATGCATGTGAATCATTGTTATTATTTAGTAAATCTATCCTTTCATGTACTCTGTCGATTATTGATCTGAATGATAACGAATCAATCAGTTTACAATCTTGTAGATATTTCTTCATGTATGAATATTTAGAAATAAAAGCTAATAGTTGTAAGGACCAAATCACGTCATCTTGTTTAGGAATAATTTTACCGAAATAGAGACTTCTTGGAATTGATATTAAAGGAGCATGGTCCATATCTATTGAGAAACAATCTTTATCGATGTAACTATTAATATCATTTATATCATCTTCACTTCTTTCCACATTATCATTACTATTATTATAATTATCACTATTAGTAGTCGTAGTATGACTGTTATCTTGTGAAGTTGTGAAATATTTAGTGGGGCTTATTATATCTTCATTGTTGTCGTCCATAATATCATTGTCTTTTATAATGTTCATATTCAATTCTTCTTCATCACCAACCTCTTTTCCAAGATTATTAAAGAGTGCAATATTTGATTTCCAAATATCTGCAAAATCAGATGCCATAGTTGAATTATAATCTTCTGAATTATTCAAATAATTCATGATGTATAAATTTTCAATATTATTATAACTTTCAAAATCATGTCCTAGTAAATATGAAACATACTCTTCATAACTTTCATTCAAATTGCTTCGTAGATACATAAACGCCTCTCTAGATAATAAATTATCGAATGTGATATTCTCTGCTGTAAAATTTATTCTTTTATCATTCTTAAAATCAAACTTCTTATGATACAGCAGGAAATTGTCCAGTACAGTAGCCAATAAAGAAACCACACCTGAAGACACTACTTTCTCTCTTATCTGCTCAGTACCACGAGTACCTGTCAAAACCAGACATTGAAAGGCCAACGTCCATTTCCATGAACATAACGCCAATTTTTTCTCTTTACATATATTTTTCACTCTCGTATGCTTCTTATGAATACTTATCGTATCACCATCAGTAAACAAAACATCAAATAGAGATAAATGACAATTTTCCAAAATCGACATCAACCTCTCTAATGACCCATCATTCGAGATCGTCTCCCGGATCTTCCCAGAATTCGAAGTCAAATAAGTCAAATTGTTCAAAGAATTGATCAACGGGATCGCAGAATCAATATCAATAGACTTCCGATCGTACACTGTCTGAGTAATAGGTACTATGGGACGATTAGACAAAACCGTCCTAAAATTAGAATCTCGCATCACTTTTCCCCTGATATCCGTGTGTCTCCTCAAGTACCAACCACAACCATACAATACAACCCAGAGACTCACAATCTGCAAACAAAATTACAGAAACCAAACGCAAAACACTCCCGCTTCACGCAACCCTCAGACCTCGAAACAAAATCGTAAAAAGCCCAAACCAAAGCAACAACCGTCAGCACCTCTAAGCAATCTCAGATGGTCCTCACCGACCCCACAAACAGTCCAACAGCAACCCCATCTCCAGAAATAATGGCTTATACATTTCAATATATTTACCTTTATAATTTTGAGGTCAAATTTATATCAAAACCTTTGCAAAACCCGAGGGCGGGTAACAGTGGCGATTTTTGTCGCAAGATTTAAAACTTTGGCCATTCTATAAGGAGATCTTTATTATAAATAACAGTTGAGTTGGTTGTAGTTGTGGTGTTTGTGGTATTTGTAGTCTTGTGCAGTGCGACAGAGGACATACGGTTACTTTGAGTTGCGAGTGGACTTTAGAAGACGAACACGGGCGAAATGACATTACATCCAGAGGTTTTATGGGCTCAAAGATCGAGCACTAGTGAGGAGGACAAGAACTATGTGTTGTTGACTATTGCTATTCCTGATTGTCAGCCTAATCCAGAGGTGACGATCTCTGAGAACAGGCTAGATTTAGTGGCCAAGAGTGGTGCTTTGGAAGGCGGTGAGACGTATGAGTTGCATTTGGATTTATACAAGGATGTTATTGCTGACAAGTCGTTGCATAAGATTGCCAATGGTCAGCATTATTTCATCAAGTTGATTAAGAAGGATTTGGAAATTGAGTATTGGCCAAGATTGACTAAAGAGAAGGTTAAGTATGCTTTTATCAAGACTGATTTCAACAAGTGGGTTGATGAAGATGAGCAAGACGAGGTTTCTAATGAATCAGAGATGGATCCATTTGCTAACATGGGTGCCATGGGTGGTGCTGAAGGCATGGGTGACATGGGTGGTGCAGAAGGTATGGGTGCCAACGGTATGGATCTAGAAGCTTTGCAACAATTATTAGCTCAACAAGGTGGTAATTTTGGTGCTGAATAGATTGGTACTTGACGAGAAAAAGCGTTTCAGATATGGTATGGAAGATGGTAATTGATATCTTAATTAATGTAAAACAATTACAAATATCTTTTTGGAAACAACGTAAAAGTGCTGCCGTTATTTATATACTTATTGCTTTTATTTTGTATTTTTCTCATACTTGTCAAATATATTTGCTCTGATATGTATAATATATATATATATATATTAATTTCTAGAAATGTTTTTCACTTAGTTAGTTCCCATTTAAATAGCTTGGTATTTCAATTCACCATTGAACAATTTTTGAGAAGCTTCCCAAGATTCACCTGGTGCTAAGTTGACAAAGTCATGAACGTGGCCTGGTTCAACACAAACCATTTGCAAATAACCATCTTTTGGTTCAAAATCACCCATACCAGCAGATTTTTCAATCCATGGGTTCCATACAACAGCATCTGGTAAGTTGCTTCTCTTTATAGTATGAATCGGAACACCTTTACGAACAACTTGAATAACACGGCTCTCTGGAACTTCCTTATATATTTTATCAACTTCTTCATGGAATGTAACCACTGGGTGTCTGTCATCATAACTGATCTTCAACAATTGGTCATAAGTTGTCATACCTGCTAAGTTGGAAACAAAACTGTCTTCAATGTCTTCCACTCTTAAGTAAGTATGGAATAACCAATTGAACTTCATTGGCTTGTTTTCAGAAGTGTTTTTAACTTGTATATGAGTGTTTAAACTCTCTTCTTCTAAAGTGACAGTCAAGATCAAAGTAAAGTCCATTGGCCATAATTTGATCAATTCCGGATTAGCTTGTTCTGGTGATAAACCGAATTGAACAGTTGGTGGGTTTTGTTTAGTTTGACCTAAAAACTCCCAAGTAGAGTTTCTAGCAAACCCATGTTGTGGCAAATCTTTCAGATACTCTTCGGTAGTGTTCTTACCAAAAACTGGGAACACCAAAGGAATACCACCTCTAACTGGCTTAGAACCGTCTAATTTGGCAGCTGTAGATAACCATAATTGTTCAGAACCCTTTGAAGTCCATGAATAAATAGAAGCACCGTATTTCAAAATCTTAACGACTGAATCACTATGTTCTGGATGAGTTATAATAACTTCGGTTTCAGTTTCTTGAATTGACATGATCAAATAATTAGTGTCCTAGAGAGATATCGAAATGTCTTAAAACTTAAAATAAACTGTAACAGTAACAACACCTTTATGCACAGACACTACGACAAGTACACTAATATAATAATCAAATTACAATTACTACAATTGAAAGAGCAAGTTTATTATATAACATTAGATGAGATTTTAATAGTCGAGACTTTATATTATTTAATTTAGCGCAATTTACCGGAAGAGATGACTTGAGGCCATTAGAGATGTGTCAATATTGATGTTAAAACATACCAGTAAAGAAGTATATAAAGGGTATGAGGAGTATTGGTTGTTCAATTGATATTTATTTTAGTGTTTGACATAATGATCTTTTTATTTATTCATTCCTATAATTATAAAATGCATATGTATGTGTATGTGTATGTATTGGTTGAAAATAAAAAACTATTTTTATTGAAAGAACATTGGGAATTTGAGTTTAGATGAAAGTTAGTGTAGATGCTTGTTCTTGAATGTATGCAGAATTATAAATTTGTTCTATTGTCCATCTTGAGTTCTTTCTGACAAGAGTATTTTTCACTACTTCTTTACTATTAGACTCACTATCAAGCATTGTAAGCCATTTCCATTCAAACATTGCGATTCTGTGGGCAGTAGATCTGGATCTCTGTCTGAAGTTAGCATTTGGTAATGCATCAAATGGTAATCTATTCTCTAGAAGTCCATATAGAATAACACCCATTGCCCAAGTATCGCTCAGTTTCCCATCATATTCCACACCCATCAAAATCTCTGGGGAAACATAATCTTCTGAACCACATCTTGTGGTGCACATTTCACCTGGCTGTAATTGTTTACATAAACCGAAATCCCCAAGCTCAACAATACTTTCATCATAAATTGAACCAACTTCTTTCATTTGCACTATTTTCTCAACAGGATATTTCAACATGATATTTTCTAGTTTTAGGTCTCTATGAATGATATTGTGCTCATGTAAGTATTTTACTGCTAATGTTAGCTCACAAAATATTCTTTGAATAAACCAAGAATCTAAGCTTCCTGCCATATCAATCGCAGTACCAAGTATATCACCACCAGAACAGTAAGAACAGATTAAGTCAAGAGATGGCAACTTTTCATATTTAGATAAAATATCTTGAACTGGTTTTTTTGATGCTAAAAATATAGGGTTGCTAACTGCATATAATTTAATAATGCACGGATGATCAATAGTTTTCAGTACATTCAATTCACGAGTTAGTGATGTCTCAAACCTTGACATGATATCCTTGTAAACCGATGTACCTTTTAATCCTGGATTATTCAGTTCTTCGGGATATTTAATGCTCTTAACTGCAACTTGATGAAATTTCTTGTCTATATGATAATCATCGTCTTTTATTTGTTCAAATAAGTAAACAGTACTGAAGTTACCTTCACCTATCACTTTAACCATTTGAAACCTCATTTTGCGTTGGAAATCATTGATCATGTAACCATCGATTTGCTTTAGATCGGATTTGTTTGGTTCATCGGTAACAGTCTCAATGGATGGTGCAAGTTCTATCTCATCTTCATTCAACGCAGGTAATGATGTTAATCTTTGTTTCTGTGCAAGAGGTAATGGAGGTAACTCTGATATTATTCTATTTTGGGCAAAGTTATGATAATTATTGGAAAAATTGTCATCCATTTTCCTCACTAATGCAGGATCCCTACGTATCTTCGACATATACAAGGGACTCAATATAGGAGAGGTTCCCTTATAGTTATCTGGTTGCGGTGACAATGTATTACTTTTGGAGTTTGGAGTGTACCCCATAGGCGTTGGCAATTCAGAGAATTTATCAAATTTTGGAATAGTCAAATGCACAGGCGTAGAAGCACTACTAGCACCAACCTCTCCACTCACAGTATCTCCCTCTCCTTCATCATCGCTGTTATTATCCGTAATGATGGCATGCAATGACTGTAATCTATCACTCGTCTGAGAACCATCGCCATCATCTGTATTCTTCGATGAACCGGGATTTCGAAGACCCAACCCACTGAGTTGTGTTCCATATATACCATTACTTCCCACCATAACTAACTACTATTAACCTCAATAACTATTTAAAAAACCTAATAACAAACGTAATCAACAACAACAGCTATATTTATTTCACAACTAATGCATGCAGGAACAGGGGAACAGATATCCAATGTAAATAAGCAATGCAGAGTCCAAAGCACACTGAAATCTCAACTATATATATTAAAAACAATACAATCACCAATTCCCAATCAATGCAGCTTTGTAGAACACTTCACCACCATTGCACTAACATGTTAAACTTGTATTTAAAAACATATAACCTTCTTTTAACTATTTTATAAAATAACATTTTGTGATTTTTCATTACAGATCGAATATTATATTGAAAGAACAGCCATATATAAAGACAAGATACATTAGACAATGGATGTTTAGTGTAGATATGTGCTCTGCTGGTTGCTATGTAGTGCTGATGCTATGGCAGTTCTGAGATTCAGTGTATTCACTAATATATATACATATATGTTTATTGATAAATCTGTATTTCTCATGGGACAATATAGTACAAGAAAGTTTTTGTGATTGAAATTATTTAATTTTTAGTGGTCTTTCTCTTCTTTGTTAATCGAGAAGTGATATCGTTTTCTGATTTAACTTCACTCTTAGTTGTGTTTCTCTTTGTTGTTGTCTTTGAGACTTTTGACTGTTTTGCTTTGAATTTGGAGGCTTGTTCGTTACGTACTTTTTCACCTTGACTTTGTAATGTAATATTTTTAGCAATTAATTCTTTATCATCTTCAGTCTCTACAGTTTCTAACCATTCTAGTACATCTATCTCACGTCCATATCCAGCATCGTCATCTTGAGGAGTCTCTAATACAATTGGGATACCATGGAAGTTGTCGTTATGTGCAATTAATCGGAAGACTTCTAACCCTAAGAAACCTTCACCAATTTTTTCATGAAGATCTCTGTTGGCTCCTAATGGTGCTTTAGAATCGTTCAAATGAATGGAGCTTAAGTATTTATAACCTACGATATCATCGAATTCTTTCCAAAATTTGTCAAAACTTTCTTTGCCTCTTATATCATAACCAGCTGCAAATGTGTGGCATGTATCAATGCAGACTCCTATTCTAGATTGATCGTCAATCATATCTATGACAGTCCTCAAATCTTTTAAATCGCTTCCCACAAGATTACCAGTTCCTGCCATGTTTTCTAATACAATCTTAACAAACTTTGTCTCTTTAATTGCTTTATTTAAATAATTTGCTAGTTGTTTCAATTGTACTTGGTGATCACCTTTCAAAGATGAACCTGGATGCAAATTATATAAACCAATTCCTAACTGTTCACATCTTTTCAAATCATCAATCAAAGAATCATAACTTTTCTCTGCTTTCTCAACCTCTGGATTAGCTAGATTAATAAAATATTGACCATGAGGTAAAATATCAGTTAAAGGATTGTAAGAATGTTTAACACAAAGTTCTTTAAATGTATCAATCTCTTCTTGTGTATACTGTGGTGAAACCCATTTTCTTGGTGATTTTAAAAATAATGCAAAAGAGTTGCAACCTATATTGAATGCATTGGTTACACTATTAGAAACACCACCAGCAGTGGAGACATGTGCACCAAACTTAAATTTGGATGTTGTACTTCTAGCAAAAGTTGACATTATTGGACGCTAGTGTCTCTTCTCAAATTTTTGGTAAAGAGAAATTGGCTTTTGTAAGTTACTGTTTGGTACAGTGATTGCAATTGAGCTTGTGTATGTGAGGTCAACTGGTATACATTAAATATCCTTATTCAAAATATAGTTTCAAGATATCTTAATAGATATTTCAAAATCTTTAATATGAAAAGTTCCGTAGTAGTGAAAAAAAGTGTTGGTTTATAACAGAAATTCAAGAAACTCATTGATAAAGATGTAGTATAGTCGAGTGTTTTATTAAGTAATGCATTATATCGCATTTATGCTTATAAACGTTGTATTTAATTTACAAAGAAATGATTTTGTAGAGTTTCCAATTTTTCTGTGATGAAGAGAGATTGTTCTTTATAATTTTTATCTCTTTTTGACGACTTTATTAGCTTTTTTGTTTGCCTTGGATTTAGCCTTGGCAGCTTCTAACTGTTCTTTAGTCTTTGGTACGACTTTGAAAAACCCATCTAGTCTTCCTTGTACTCCTGATTTCAATCCTTTTTGTAATCTCTTAATACCGGATCTCACCCTATCTTCACTAAATTTTTTGTCACCGCAGAGATAACTGATCAATTCTTCTTCTTGTGGAGGTTTCCATTTCAGATCTATCTCATTACCGTCTATGACATCTGGCTTCAAAAATAGTTCTCTTGCTTCTTTGTAAGGCCAGTTTTCAGGTATTTTCCATTTAGCGTTTGATTCATTACTCTCTATGAATTCAACGATTTTTTCTAATGTGCCATGCTCTTTAATCAATTTCAAGGCTGTTACTGGGCCTACACCTCTAATACTATCACAGTAGTCACAACCCAACATGATACCTAGATCAATGAATTGTTCTAACGTCAAATCTAGACCTTGTAACACTAGTTCTGTATCGATTTCATGAATAGGTTCCTTTTTTGCCTCGGAAAAGGTCAAGTGTCTTAAAAGAAAAGGTGTTCTGTAACATAACGTATCCATATCCTCACTGGCAGCTGCGTATACTTTCCCCTTCTTAGCCAATTCAGCACACTGCGATTCAGCTTCACATGGCGCATTGACATAGGGAATACCCATTAAATCCAGCAAATGTTTGGCTTCATCATTATGTTCTTTGGAAACTTTTACTAGTCTCTTCTCCTGTTTTAAAATCTCCACCTGATCGACTGCCTCGTCCAGCTTCTTCTGTGTTTCCTCTCTTCTGGCCGTTCTCTTCGATAGTTCATGGGACTTCATCACCGGCGGTTTGCCGTCAAATACATAGCATGGCTTGATACCGTTATCTATCATTCGCAATGTTCTGTAGAATATCCCCATAAGATGGGAGGTGGTCTCCCCATTCTCGTTCGTCAACTGGCCACCGTCTTGCTGCCTGACAGCGATCAGAAACTGGTACAGCGACATGGAGGCATCAATAGCCACCTTCCTTCCAAAAAAGGTCTTTATATCGCTCTTGCGTACTGCGTTGGGCACCTGTTCAGAGATGATAGCGTTCAGACCTTTGATACCCATTGTATATTGTCGGCGTGCTTAGCGTGTGTGGCGTGTGTGGTGTGTATGGTGGCCTGTACTGCAGCTCACCTGAATGCCCTCATCCTGAGGCCTCCATTCCACACTTCTTTATATAAGTGTGAGTGCAGACCTGTCGCTGGGCGTATGTCAACTGCTGACGCGTCAGCAGTTGACATACGCGTCATATGACCCCAGCCTCTACCGCCACATGCGCCTTCCGACCCATCGAAACATATCCGGGATAGTTTAATGGTTAGAATTCGCGCTTGTCGCGTGCGAGATCGGGGTTCAATTCCCCGTTCCGGAGTTTTTATTTTTACCCGTCCGCCACTCCCCGTCACTATCCACGAACGTTACCCGCCACTCCCCGTCGTGCCATATGCAAATCCCAGAGTTGTATATAATGATTTGTGTTTTGGTCATTTTGCGTATTGTATATAATGATATGAAGTGTATATTGTATATAATGATTTACTGATTATGGGTTATACTGAATAGTGATTGACTGGCTGCTGGGTGTTGACTAATTTAGTTTAGTTTAGTTTAGTTTGGTGAAGTGAGGTGGAGTGAACAACGTTGCATTGTTGTGTAAGACAGGTATAAGTGCAAGAGCAAGAGTGCGGACAGGCGACAGGGTTAGGTTTTGGATTAGGTTTCTGGCTGGAGAGATTCATTTGAGTGTGCAGGATGTCTAATCTGTACGAGTACAAGCATAGTGTTATTAATAAGAGTTTGGCGGCTAGTGAGGATGAGGGGGTGAACAGTAAGAAGTTCGAGACGTTGGAGGATTGGTATAAGGTGATACAGGACTATGAGTTTCAGGCGCGGTGTCCGATTATACTGAAGAATTCGCATCGGAACAAGCATTTTACGTTTGCTTGTCATTTGAAAGATTGTCAGTTTAAGATTCTTCTGAGTTATTGTGGGAATAATCGGGACACGTTGATTAACAATATCAATTTGCATGATATTGGTGATATTCATTCGCATGTGGGGTTGTCGGGGGGCAAGTTAGTGGGAAATGCGGATGGGACTGTGAGTGGTAGGGTGAATGTGGATGTGAATGGTGAGGGGGGAGAAGAAAACGAGGATGAGAGTAATGTTGATACGGAGTTGAGGAGTAAGAAGTATGCGGCGGATGGTGATGAGGACGATGATGTTACTGCTGCGATTGTGGCAGCCGTGGCTGCGGTTAATAATGATGGGGAGAATGATGTGAAGGTGAAAGAGGATGAGAAGGGTGATTTGGTGGACTCCAAGGGTAAAGTTTCTGAGTCTGGCAAGGATTCTTTAGTTATAGATAATTATGATGAATCTCGTTTGAATAAAAATAAAAATGAATTGAGAGGTCCATTCATGGTGACCAAGATTGATCCTTATCATAATCATCCATTGGAGTCTAATTTGTCGTTACAAAAATTTGTCTTAACGAAAATACCAAAAATTTTACAAAATGAATTAAATTTTGATCAAAAATTAGAAGAATTGTGTAATGAGGAAGAAAATACAATTTCAAAATTTAAAGTTGCACAGTTTGTAGAAGATAGTGAACTTCTGCATGTGTTGAAAAAAAATTTTAAATTGACAGACAGCGATATTGATAAAAGTTTTAAAGGTCAAATAGCAAGACGTGTAACTACTTATAAAGCAAGATTTGTTTTGAAGAAAAAGAAAAACGGAGAATATCATACCACTAGCGGCAATGCATCAAATGGTAGTGGATCTTTTAGTGGAAGAAATTCTAGCACGAACGTTTCAAATACACAACAAATTAATGAATCTTTATCTACAAGATCATCTAATGATGCCAATTCGATAAACAGAATGCTACCTATTGGCAATGAAGCACACGTTAACGCAAATGAAGTTGGCGAAGAGAGTAATGTTTACAGCAACGATCACGATGCTAATAATCTTACATCGTTGGATGACGATACCCGTCTGAGAACTGCTTTGAAAGAAGCTCAAGAAGTCGTCGATGCTGCTAATGCAATGGTGAATGAAGAGAACTCCATGAAACACATCAAAAACAATAAAAGATTGCTGGATGATAATGAACATAATGATAACTCAAATGTTCATCCAGATCTAGAAGAAGAAGACCTACAAAGAAAACGTAGTAGAATGAATCACAATGAAAATAATAACGAATCCAATTC
The DNA here is from genome assembly GCA_003707605.2 of Tetrapisispora fleetii. Taxonomy (NCBI): domain Eukaryota; kingdom Fungi; phylum Ascomycota; class Saccharomycetes; order Saccharomycetales; family Saccharomycetaceae; genus Tetrapisispora; species Tetrapisispora fleetii. Next base: position 149,241 of record PPKB02000023.1, on the reverse strand, counting down.
AATAAAATTGAATGTGCTAGATGATACATTGATGTCTCTTGAAGATAATGGTGACGATAAATTACCACATGAAGTTGCAGAACAACTAAGACTTCTATCTTCCCATTTCAAAGATGAAATTGTACAACAACACAATCACGATGAATTATCAAACAAAAAAGAAGACATTCCAGATGAAAACATTCAACCAGAATTAAGAGGTCAATAAATCCCATTTTCGGTTAATCAAATCACATCTCTACATTCTAAAAGGTTTTCGTTCTACCAAGAATAAAATAATTAAATCACGATAGAACACAAATTATTCACTTCAATCATGTATTATTTCTTATTTAAAATAACTTAGGATTTAATTTTGTTATATAATCTTAAAAATATATTATATATTAATCAATCTTTCCTTATACATTATTTCAATTTTATTAAGCGCTTATATTTTTAAGCTTTAATTATCATATATATATATAATACACGACTTTAACATATATAGATGGAGGTAAATCTACGACAAGGATATACTACACAGAGTGAGTCAGTTGAGGACGTTGATAACCATAGGTTGGAAAATGCTGAGGGCAAGGATTTCCCGTAATATATATCCATGGATTATTCGATCAAGGGTCCCATGCAGATTACCAAAATCTAGCAATATAGCTATCACAAGGTGTGGTTCTACTGATGCTGCCACTGTTGGGAAGGAAACTGAGATAGAGATTGAACAAAAACATGCAAAAGAAAAAGAAGTGATTCCATGGTATGTGAGTATGGTCAATCGAGATAAGTTAATTCAACAACAAAAACCGTTAATAAATGAAATCATAAAATTTCCAAAAAATTCACCAGAATCTCTTCACAAAATATCTACTTTGTTGAAGGATAAGTTAGGTGTTACAGATATACAAATATTTGATTTGAAAGAACAAAAGCTCTCGGAACCTCATGAACATTTGTATGCTACTGCCGTTTCTAAAATCTGTGATTATATGGTGATTGGTACAGGTAAATCGACCAAACATTGTAAGAGCATTTTCATTGAGTTAAATAAAGTTTTAAAATCTGAATTTCATAAAGTGGCCACTGTAGAAGGTAATATAAACCCTAATGATGAAAGGAAACAGAGGAGAAGGTTAGAGAAAAAGAATAATTATTCTAAGTTATTGGGGAAATCATTAATGTCATCTTCCATTAACGAATCATGGTATATGATAGATTGTAAAGTAGACAACATTTTTGTTAGTGTATTAACACCGTCTAAGAGAGTGGTAATGAATTTAGAAGAATTATATTCTCCAGATACAGATGAATTATTAATAAATAAACAAGAACATAATATGTTAAATGACACAACAAATGAAGCAGCTATAAATAATCGACAAAGTTCAACGTTGAATGTCACTGATACTGATAATGTTTTAGCTGGATTAAAGAGATTGGCTATGCAAAAAACAAGAAGTTATTCAACAATGGCAAAAGCAAGTAATAATATTGCAAAACAAGAACAAATGTTGACAAATATTACAGAAGATAATTTGAATAGAATATCTTCTGATTTTGCTGCATCGTTAAATGTATCTCAGGATAATTCATTGATAATTTTAAAGTCTATTAATAACACATTGCATCATATGGTTCAATCATCTAAATATAGTTTGGATATTGAATCGTTGAAATTATTTTTTGATTTTAATTGGCCTGTTAAAATGGAACCAAATTCGTTGAATGAATTTTGGGAGATAAGAAAACAGTTTCTATTTCTTTTAAATGATATTTCTCCTGTTAAGTATTCTCCAAAACAATATTATTGTGATTATTTAGTGGCAAAAGCAGTCTCAAACTCTGAAATTACTGCATCCGATTTAGAATCGTTTTTAAAATTGATAATAAGAACCAAAGATAATATTGATGATCAGAGCTATTTGGATTTAGTGAAATATAATAAATATTTAGTAAAATCGTTAAGATTAGTTCAAGATGAAACTATAGTAAAAAACAAAGATATTATCACTTTATTATTGAATACAATGATTCTAAAAGATAGTGATAAAAATGTTAAATTGAATGCATTATACGAGGTAGTTGATTATCTTATCTTTAATTCCATTGATCAGAAAATAATGTTAGACAAACCAATAGTTGTAGCAATAATTAATACATTGGCTGAAGTAAATTCCTGGCAGTCCATTTGGAAAGCATGGAATCAGTTAGGAGAGCTAACTTCATATAATAATGATACCAGACCATGGTATGAACTTATTAGTTTAGTGATCAATAAGGGGGATGAATCAATACAAGAAGAGTTAATCAATAACAATATTTTGATGTGGATTAAACGTAATAATGTTCCAATAGATGATAAATTGAAGTCAGGAATAATTGAACTTTTCCAACTTGTAAATAATGAAAACTTTCAAAACGATGATTTTAAAAGTTACTTACTTTCAAATCAATCATAGATATAAATATATTTATAACTTTATATACAATCATATTAACATAAGTTATTTTATTTTATTTGTTTATTATTCTAGTAAACTAGATTTCCAATAATGTTATACTATACATTATTTTGTAATGTTATTATCTATTCGTTTAAATGTTTAGTTAAATAATCAGCAAATAAATGCACAATTCTTTCTTTATCCATGTCTCTCACTTTATTTAAGCTTACAAATTGCCTTTTCAATCTTTGTAACAATGGTAATGTAACACCACGTACTGGTAAGTCCACATATGCACATCCAGGTTCATTGATGTCTTTAACATCTTCGGAAACAATAACTCTAGGACTATACTTAGAACCAATTGACTGTGCTAACTTGACTTCTTCCATTATAATTTTAACAACTTTACTCGTCTCCATATCTAGTAGTTGAATGAAATTACTCTCAGAGGCAGGTTTTAATACAGTAACTGAATTTGGTTTCTGAAAAGCACGACTTAATGGATCTCTATTATTTAAAGTTTTGCTCGAAGAGAAAATAGCACTAGAGATATCATCAAAATATTGCTTTACAGTATCCTGGTTAGATAATATAGGAAATAATGGAGAATCCCAACGTGACAGACCATTTGGTTCTTCATAACGTTGAATCAACTGTGTTAACAAAGTCTCATCCCATGGGTTTGCGGAACTCTTATTCCATTCTTGCAAAACATCAACTGCACACATTGTTTGGATTAAACAAAAGGTAGTAGAGGAATTCTTAACTTCACAGTGTAACTGGTAACGAAAACCTTTGATATAATTTAAAGAATCCACAATGACAATATTGGTTTTTGATAAGTCTCTCTTAACCGCTGACATAATTTCCGATCTAAGTTTTCTTTCATCATGAGAGTTCACATAGTCCTCATGGTTGATACCTAACGTCTCATCACTATGGTATATTATCTTATATTTATTTAATGAAGCATCATTTTGAATTTTGGCCTCTAGTAGCTCTATAAGCTCTTTTGCCATCCTCGATTTCCCACTGCATGGGTACCCAGAAAATAAAATTAACGGCATACTATGTAACTCGCTACGTGCTTCACTGTCACCCCCTAGGACTGCTTCACACCTTCAGTCTTCCACTAATCCATTCACTAAAGACTTCATTACTTATATCTTCATTGTAAATTAAATTATATCGAATTTTTCACCTCATCGCATCTCTAATAAATTTAAAATTTGGAACCCTCTAATTATGATGGAAATGCCTAATAAATAAATGTTAATTGCCAGCTTTTTTGGATCGAATATATCGATTCATAGATGAGCAATAGTGCATTGGTTTATTTGGTTTGCTAGAGTATAGTATGCCATGTTCTAAGAAAAGAGCAAGCTTGAGGAATAAGTAAAACAGGAAACAGCGTTTGCTGACGTTATTCTCAGAAATATGAGATTGCACCTACCACTTCTGAAAAATGGGTTTGTTCCTCGATATTTATTTCCTAATTATAAGCTGATCACTACAGATTTCAAAGGTCATCAGATGAAAGCTATGACTAAGTTTTTTAAGTTGCTACCTCAATTAAATTTTATATTGGAATTGAGAGATCTTAGGGCGCCATTGTCTACTAGGAATCCTTTGTTTGATCAACTTCTGCTTCAAGATAAAGGTAGGAAGTTACAGAAAATTGTTGTCTATACGAAGAAGGATACGATGGTTGGTGGTGATGGTTCTGATCAAAATGTTGATCTTATGAATAAACTGAAAAATTGGCATGGAGAACTGGATGAAATGTTTATGGTGATTAATTGTAATGAGATTCAAGACGTTTCGAATTTATTAAAAGTGATAAAATATCAGAAATCGATTTTTGAAAAAGGAAATAATGTGCTGCCGATGGGTTATAAAGTGTTGGTTAGTGGAATGCCTAATGTTGGGAAGTCGACTTTGGTTAATTCACTTCGTAGAATCTCAGGAATAAAGAGATCAGAGCATAAGAAACGAAAAGTCGCCAGAACAGGTGGACAAGCAGGTGTGACAAGATCTACAAGTGAAGCTATCAGGATATCACCAGATTCAGAATCCTCTCCAATTTATTTAATTGATTCACCTGGGATTAGTTTACCGGGTAGGATAACAAATGCTACAAATAAAATGTTACCTTTATCATTATGTGGATGTGTAAAAAGTAACCTAATTGACCCCATTATTCAGGCTGATTATTTGCTATACTTGTTAAATTTACAAAACTCAAAAACCTTTGAAAGGTATCCTGACGAATTACAAAATCCATCTAATGACATTAGTGAAGTTTTAACAAGACTCAACAAACTGTCTCCACGAAAGAAAATGAGGAACCAAAAATTCAGCAGAATGGATATTGATGAAGATATAGAATACGATTCAATTGCCTCCATATGGGTTAATAAATGGAGACAACATCAAAAAGGAGATGTCGGAGTATTCTTTGATCCTGAAATTTTATTAGAACCAAATGAATTTAGTTATAAGGACTATACTAGGATGGAGACAAAAAAATTGCAACAATATTTTAATCTTGCTGAAAGACAGAAGAAAAAAATATTTGCTGCGCCAGTAAAAAAAAATATCGATGATTTATTTTAATATATCAGCAATTAGCATGTAAATAATAGTAATATGTATATAACTACAAATGAGAAATGAACTATCTACTGTAGTCTTACCAACCAATTTCAGATAGCCTCTTATTATTACCTGATGACGTGCTAGGGTTGTTACTAATAGATTCAATTGAAATACCTGGCATGAGTTCACCCAGATCTTTTGACACTTCCAAAAGTTTTTGTGGATCGTTATAATTTGTAGTAGCCTCTACAATAGCCTTGGCTAATTTTTCTGGAGTTGATGACTTAAAAATACCAGATCCAACAAAAACTCCATCACAACCTAATTGCATTAAAAGAGCAGCATCTGCTGGAGTTGCGACACCACCAGCTGCAAAATTGACAACTGGTAAACTTTTCTTTTCTTTAACGGTTTTTAATAACTCAATTGGGACTCTATATTCATTAGCCTTCAGTTCTAACTCCGCATTTGACAAGTTCTCTAAGGACTTTATTTCTTGTGATATCATATTAATGTGCTTCACAGCTTCAGAAACATCACCAGTTCCTGCTTCACCTTTTGTTCTAATCATTGCAGCTCCTTCATTGATCCTTCTTAAAGCTTCTCCTAAATTTTTGGCCCCACAAACAAATAGAGTCTTAAATTTTTTTTTATCTATATGGTTTGTCCAATCAGCTGGAGTTAAAACTTCACTTTCGTCAATACAATCGACTTCTAAAGATTCTAATATCTGTGCCTCTACAAAATGACCAATTCTAACTTTGGCCATGACAGGAATTGTTACAGCTTCCATGATCTCTTTAATCATCTTTGGATCAGACATTCTACAAACGTTACCAGTTTTTCTCATGTCTGCTGGAATTTTTTCCAAAGCCATAACAGCACATGCACCTGCCCTTTCAGCTATGATGGCCTGCTCTGGTGTCACAACATCCATAATGACACCACCTTTTAGCATTTGGGCAAACCCACTTTTAATTTTGAAATCTGACATAGTAATTTTTGACTGACACTTCTCTATTTTTACTAATCTTAGTGAAGCTTAACTTCAATTTAACGTTAACCTTATCTATATTATAAGAAATTAGAATTTAACCTTATGTAATTAAAGTGTTCATCATTTATATAAAAGCAATGACTATTAAAATCAAACTAAATAACACCAACTTAAAGTAAAGAACAGAGTCACCCTATTAATTTTCAATTAAAAAAAGGGAATTTCACCAAATAAAGCAAAATGCTGATGGTATTGGGTCATGTCGAAAATATTCTAGAGTAATTTGCTAAAACATTCAGAGTATGTAGTTAAAAATCGATTACCGACTCTGGTTGTTATACGTAATACCTTTTTTTGCTATGATTTATAAAACGAAGTTATTTGGAAAAGTAATTTCCGTATTGGGACACATATCCCAAAATGTCGTGGGTCTGTCGAACGAGCAAATTGACAATATCTTAGAACTATCCGCACATGTGTTTATCAATATATTTAAAATTGGCTTACCTAATATATTTATAAGCCCAAATAAGGAAGTCGATTTCCTAAATAGGAAATGATGTCATATTTAGTTTTACGTTCCTGAAGATGGTTTTCATTGTTCCATGAGGGATTTCTATTGTTAACAAAAATACTTATAGCTATATTATTCTTTCCGTTATAGTGAACAATAATGTTACATTATATCTCAAGATAAGGTAGATTCTGGAAGAGTGACTAAATTATGAATGAATTTGCTATTAGTTTTAACAATGCAGGAAAATTCATTACAGTTGATGGATTCGTACTAATATTATGATCAGATTTAATACTTGGTTGATGTTAGTTAGTTGATATATATGACTATATATATATTTATTAAAGCTAAGATGATTCTTTTGGCTTATGTGCATCTTTCTTGTACGCTGTCTTACGAAGTGAGACATATATAGTGTTGTGTGTGATAAATTTATCGAATGGAGAATTTAATAACCATTGGAGTGTTGGCATTACAGGGTGCTTATATCGAGCATGTCAAGTTTTTGAATGATTGTATTTCTGTTGGTGATTATAAGAAAAATGGTTTTATGATAAAGGTCATTGAAGTGAGGACAAGTGTAGAACTTCGAACTTGCGATGCATTGATAATACCGGGAGGAGAGTCAACTGCTATGTCATTAATAGCGAGAAGAGTCGGTATATTTGAGGACTTGATAGAATTTGTTCATAATAAGAGTAAGGCAGTATGGGGTACTTGCGCAGGATTGATATTTCTGGCAAAGAAAATAGATAATGCTGATCACAATGAAGATATTTTGGATACTTTAAAGCTAGTGGATGTTAGTATATTGAGAAACGCATTTGGAAGACAATCTCAGAGCTTTATTGAATACTGTGATTTTAGTTCTTTTATCAATGGTTGTCATGATTTTGAGACTGTCTTCATTAGGGCACCAGTAATCAAGGAAATATTAGACGATAGTGTTGAAGTATTATATTCACTGGAATATAAAAGTGCAATCGGTAATGCAGATACTTTGATAGTTGCTGCGAAGCAAAACAATAATGTGTTACTCACATCTTTTCATCCAGAATTATCCGATGACATAAGGTTTCATAAATATTTCATAGATGACTTTGTTATAAGAAGATTCAACGCATAAGTTATTAGATTATATATACCTCTTTAATGCATTGCTTATTATCAAAAAGTTGAATTCTGTTATTATTATATAAGTTTGATGGTACAATAATAAAATCATTTATAATTTTACCAATATCAAGTAGACTCATATAATTTAATTTATTAGTGTTAGCCTTTCCAATCATCGATTTTACTATATCTTTACAATTTTCTATTATATCTGGCTTGAGGTAGGTTTCGTTTAATCTATACTCTTTTATCCCCTTCTTCTTATTTTTATTTTTTACCCAAACTTTCTTTTGCTCTTCAATAGATTCTGAAAATAAAATGGGTAATAATTGTTCCTCAGTTTTCCACCATTTGATTCTTTGTATTTTTCTTAAATGTAACTCTTTACAACTATCTGGTAAATATATTAAATTCATATCCAAGTTCTGAATATTGTTTAATGTTAATTTATTTAGATTTTCCCATTTACCAAAATCTCCTATCCTATTAGATAGTGATAATTGTTTTACTCTGTTAATTTGAATTTCTGTTATTCGTTTACGTACCAAATAACTAATAATTCTTCCAGGGTTATCCCTGACACCTTGCAAATTAATTAAAGTTTGATATAATCTGTCAGTTGTTATTGAAATTTTTGAAAGATTTTTCATATTTTCCATCTTTTGAATAATCGCAATAATATTTCTATCATTTAACTTATTTTTAAAACTAATGTCCATAGTATTTATACTATCATTTTCATTATCACTAATATTTTCATCACTTAGGTTTTGTATTTCAAGTTCATTGTTAGTCTCATCGTCTTCTATATTGAAATGAATTTCGTTTATTTTCATATACATATCCTTCTTATCAAAAGCTGCTAATGTCTTTTCAAATAATAGTTGATTTGAATCAATATGATCGATGTCAAGTCTCAAGTAATCAATGGTATTCTCAACCTCGATCAAGGTTGCACCATTCACTATCCATTTATTATATTCTTTGTAAGTGTACCAAGCTTGCAAAACATACTGTTCATCAAAATATGCCAATCTCAGTTTCCCATCTAATTGTATCCAATTCAAAGGTCCAAGAATTTCACCTTGATAAAGATGATTAACTCTAAGGCAATCTAGAACAACCGCGTCATACCGCAACCAAATAGCCAAGTAAAGCCAATCTTCGAATAATGTTGAATAATTAAACATTGAAACAAATGATTCAAAAATCTTATAGTATATCTCGATTTTATCCTTTCTAGATGTTTTAGCTTTCTTATTAACATGGCTTATATTGTCGTCTTCATTCTCTTTGGCAGTAATTAAAAAATTATCTGAGCCCAAACTGTGCCTCCCAAGTACACCATTCAATTGGAAATATACATTTTTTCGAATCTCTAAGGGTAGCTCTAAAAATTGTTCGATATCCATTGTTGTTCACCTTAGCTGCGCAAAAAGCATACGCTTCTTTAGGATCTCTGATAGTTGCATCTATTTACCAAAAGACATTGATCACAGTAATGTAATAACATAACCCAAAGTTCTCACCAGGAAATAACAATCAGTTTTAAAATATTATGTAGCTCATCGCATTTCATCTCGAATCGTTTTATTTAAATTACGTGTTACGCGTTTTATCATATAAATATTTACTGTATATAAAGTAGTGAAATATTTTATATAATAGTCAAGTAGACTGTATAATGACTAAAAAGCCATTGTTATCAACTTCACTGGACGCAGAGATATATTAGTAAGCTTCAAATTACGGTTGGTAGCTTTATTGAATTACAGAACTTTTTTATATAGCCAATTGAGTTGATTGAAGCATGAGCATTGATCAATTGAAAATTCATATCAAGACTTGGGAACATGAGTTTATACAAAAGCATAATAGAGCCCCTCAGAGAGAGGATATAAAGGCATTACCAGATATAAAGCAATTGTATAAAAAATATTCGTCGTTAAAGAAGGGGGATTATTCAGAGAGGGAGCATAAAGGTAAAAAATATATTCATTCTAAGCATAATGTAGTTACCAAACCCAAAACCAATGATAAATATGAAAATGTGACTGAAATTGTTCAAAAAAGTAATATATTTGCTAGTCCTTTGAGAACTCAAAAGCAAGAAAATGAAACTTTTGGCCCAACTCCTCAGATATATGGAAAGGCTATCAGTATATTTGATATGCAAATATCGCCAATAAAGCAGATACCATCGGTTAATATTGAAATTATAACACCTAATAAATTGTCACCAGATAGTTTAATTTCGGAGACTTCTCCTAATTCAACTCATGTAGAAAAGTCAGATGGACTAAGCACTACTGTTAAACGTCAATTACAATTTAATATTACACCACTTTCTTCTCCAAGTAAAGGTGTTGATTTACTTTCAACTGATGCTAGCAAAGTTACAAAAAATATTCTTAAGGGAAAAAATGCATTGGCTGTTCCTGCTATAAATGTAGGTTTAAAATATGGCCCAAACTCACCCTTAAAATTGGAAAATCAAGATGTAAAGATCAAACTGAGACGAACACCAATTAGGAAAACTACTAATCAGTATCGAAAACGACTTGAAAACAGAGATTCTTTTAGCCCTTCTCCATTATTTAAGATACCGTTGACTAAATCAATATTAGAGCTTGCACAGGAACATGAAGCTATTGTTGAAGAATTTACACAACTAAATGAACGGTTAAAAATGGAGGAAATGCATAGTACAGAGGTGACAAATTCTGAAACAAATGAAATTAATAATGAAGAAATGATCTCGCAAACAAGTATACGAGATATATTCAATGAAGATTCGGAAGAACTAAAGAAGGTAGCAACTATTAAAGTTAAAAAGAGAAGGGTTATTCGTCGTTATGAAACTGAAACGAAAAATAATGTTATACCTTTGAATTTACATAAAGAATTGTTAAAAATTAAAAAAGGACAAGTCAATATGTATATGGACGATGACTACTATCATGAGGAAGATGATATTAACCCAGAGAATACAACTGATTTGGAATTAAAGGATGGCAATGAAGCAGAAGATTCAGAGTCGAATCCTAAAACTCAAGTGAGGAAGAAAAGACCAAAGAAGTACAATTTAGTTAGTAACAACTTTAGAAGGTTAAAACTACCACGTAAGAATAGGTTTAAAGGTCGTTGGGGTAATAGAGGAAGTTAACTGACATTTATTAAATATATCATATAATTTTTGATATTTTGTTAAATTTTATTTTATTAATCTATGCATGGATCTATATATATATAGGTTTTATTTTATACAGAATTGTATATGAATTTTCATTTAAATATATTTATAGTACATCTAACTTGTCAATAGCTGTAACATACTCTCAATTTTTTGAGCTTCTTTAGCCTTATAGACTTCTTGTCTTATTCTTGATCTTAAACTTTTCAACATCTCTTGTAATACTGGTGATCTATCAAATATATCACCATATAATTCTAGTACAACAACAATCCAGTCAGCTACAACTGGAATAGATCTAACATCTTCGATACCTTTTAGACACCAATTTAATAATGGTTCAAGGGAAGTTTCATCTCTACCATATAGAGCAACTCTAATTTTGCCACGTTCACGCAATTCTTGTAGAACTGTCAATGTTAGTTCTTTAGCCATACCTGGAACAAAAGCACTATCCAAAGCCTCTCCCCATTTAAATTGATTAACATATCTTTCAAACGCTTTGATTCTACGTTGTGGCTTTCCTTTATCATCATGGATAATTTGTTCTTGGTCACCTTTATATTCAGAACCACGCATCATCCTTTGAAATGTTGAACTCTTATTAGTCCTTGTTTGTGTATTTTTCTTTATATCATTTTTTTCTTTTTTCTTTGTTCTGATAGCTAACAGACCTGATGATAAACCAGCTACTAAATGACGGTTACCTTGAGCATCACCTGGAGAAACACCACAGCTTAATACAGCACCTGAGAATTTCCAACCGAACTTCACACTGAAATTACTTAGAGGATCAAAGACTTTAACATGACCATCTAATGATGATGCAATTAAAGCTGATTGAGATGGTGCATCGAAATTTTCAACGTAATCCAAGCATGTCACAGTTTTATTGAAATTACCTCTTTCGTGTAATTTTCTATTACTAGTCAGATCCCATACTTTAAAATTACTACCACCAGCGGAAATTAATTGAGTAGGTGATATAGCAATAATATTTTCTGTTGGTTGATCATGGTTTAATGAATGAACTGGTTCTGAGCCACTACTTCTTGTATCGTATAATCTAACTATACCATCATATGAACCAGTAGCCACTAAATGAGGTGCCGAAGGAATGAATGTTAATGTACGAACGTAATCAGAAGCACCTGTCAATTCTAATAATGGCTCATAAGCATGTGAAATGTCCCACACCCTCGTTATTCTATCATCGCTGGCAGTCACCAATGTTTTGGTGTCTTGTGGGTGGAACTTCGTCACATGAACTGGATGAGTAGATGCATTAATGGATAACAATAAAGTTCTTGGATTATAACTATCAAACACGGAAACCAACCCAGATGCATCACCAGCCACTAACAACTTACCATCATTTCTAAACGACGCAGAATAAACCACATCTTTGAATCTCGAAAACGTCTTAACAACTTGTCTAGTTCTAGAAGAAAATATCTGAACTCTAGTCGAAGACGTCACCGCAAAATCATGCGTATGATGAGGATTAAATGCAATATGCGTAACACTGTTATGCTCTTTCACCAACTGAGTCGAAGAATATTGACGCCAATACCTTTGCTCTGGAGTGGTCTGCTGAGGCAACACAGGCGCCTTAGATGTAATAATTCTCTGTCTCTGAGATGACATACTGTTCCTGAAATAATCGCTACTCGTCTAACCGTGCACCCTACAGTCTTATCGAACCACCAGAATCCACACAACAGAACCACAGCGTCTCAAAATATACCAATCCATCAGTAAATGAACAATCTTAGAACTACTAATACTGTTGAAATAAGAATTTGGTGATGAGATGAGATGACTTTTCAAAATTTTTCACTTAATAGTGCACCGTGCAGCGTGATGTAGCTGTAATATGAAATTTCAAATTTCGAAATTTCAAAATATATTTGTATATATAAAAAGAGAAATGAGGATATTTTACAGAAATAAGTTACTTATAATCAGTTGTTTAGGATGGTAAGAGGATAGTTATTGGTTTTTCTAGGAGTGCAATTGGCTTTTGTTTTGATTGGGTGTTATTGTAGTGTTGTTTTTGTTTTTTCAGAGTGTGAACGGAACGCATACGCAGGGCCTTTTTACGTTTTATTTTTGATTTAATTTTTGAAAATTTCTGTCCCCTATGTCGATTAATTTACAGTCAGTTATACCACCTTTGCCTGGTACAGTGCGTAATTTCACTACACATCTTTCATATGATGAAAGTACGAATTCCATAGCGTATCCGAGTGGTAAGTCTGCGTTTGTGAGATCTTTTGATAATGACAGTGTTGTTCAATTTACTGGTCATACTTCTGCTAATGTTACGGTGGTTAAGTTTTCTCCTATTAAAAATTCTCAATATTTGTGTTCTGGTGACAGTTCTGGTAAAGTTATTGTTTGGGGGTGGAGCCTTGATACTGAAACTAACGTTGTTGAGATTAATGTTAAATCTGAATTTCAAGTCTTGACCGGTCCTGTGACTGATATTTCATGGGATTTTGAAGGTAAAAGGTTGTGTGTTGTTGGTGAAGGCCGTGATAGTTTTGGTGCATTTTTATCTTGGGACTCGGGTAATTCCTTGGGTGAACTTTCTGGTCACTCAAAGAGAATCAATGCTTGTCATTTTAAACAATCAAGACCTATGAGATGTATAACAGTTGGTGATGATAGCAGTGTAGTCTTTTTCCAAGGACCACCATTTAAATTCACCTCCAGTGATAGAACACATCATGATCAAGGTAAGTTTATCAGAGATGTTCAATTTTCTCCAAATTCAGGGGAGTTTGCCGTCACCGTGGGTTCAGACAGAAAAATTTGTTGTTTTAATGGTAAAACTGGTGAATTTATAAAATACATTGAGGATGCAGAAGAAGAACTAACTTCTGGTATTTTTGCTTTAAGCTTTATTGATGAAAATAGATTCGTTACTGCAAGTGCAGATGCGGTCGTTAGATTATATGATATTAAAGAATCTAAAGTGTTGCAAAAATGGACTTTACCTGAAAAGAGCGTGGCAAACCAATTGGTTGGTGTAGTGGCTGCTAAAGATGAACAAATCATTGCTCTAGGTTTAGATGGTAAGCTTTATATTTTCAAAGTTGGTGAAGATCAAGTCATCAAGACTATTAAAGGTCATAATAAGGGTATTACTGCCCTTGCTTTAAACCCATTGGTCACTGGTTCTTATGATGGTAGAATCGTTGAATGGTCTGATGAACAAGCAAATATTAAACAAATTGATGAACATAAAAATCTAATCGTTTGTATAGATAACACCAATGCTGATATACTTGCCACGGTCTCTTGGGATGATACTTTAAGAATTAATGGTGAAATGAAATATAAATTTCCAAGTCAGCCATTGATTGCCTCTTCTGATGATAAAAATGGAGTAATCGCTGTTGTAACAAGTGATGATACCTTATTTATAATCAACGCTCAAAATGGAGAAATTATTCAAGAAAAGAAATTAGCTGAATCTGTCACTGCTGTTGGTTTAACGGGAAGCTTAGTTGCTGTTGGCTATGAGAGGTCAAAGGAAATTGAGGTTTTCAAGTCATCTGACTTAAATGAATCCTATAAATTAATCCAACCTTTACAAGGTACTCCATCTTGTTTATCCATATCACCATCTGCTTCTTACTTAGCTGCTGGTGATGTCATGGGTAAGATTATATTATACGAATTAAGCACAAAATCGGTTAAAACCTCCAGATGGAGTTTTCATACATCAAAGATTACGTCCATAAATTGGAGAGAAACTGGTGACGATGAAGAAGATTATGTTGTTACAGGTTCTTCCGATACCAATGTTATGATCTATTCTGTAAAGAGACCTATGAAGAATATTAAATATCTAAATGCTCATAAGGATGGTGTTAGCTGTGTAAAATGGAAAGATTCAGAAACTATTGTCAGTACTGGTACTGATGCATGTATTAAAGAATGGTCAGTAAATTTTAGTTAATCATTTATCGCATACATGTTTATCTCAATTCAACAATTACTAAAGGTAAATAACAGATAAATGTGTATAGAATGTTAACGTTTATTTTTTAAATTTAACTAGATATAGATCTAAATATGAGAAAATCAATATTACATAAAAGTTTAATACGATTTAAATGCTTCGGCCATTGGTGTTTCACCATTACCCACAGTAATAACTTTTCTAGTTGTAGATTCAGGATGCTTTAAAGATTCAATTGCCGAAAGAGCAACATCATCCATTGAAATAGGCCATTGATCACTTTCACGAGTTTTCAAATCCTCTTTTTTCAATATTTTTCCAGTACCTTTACTCTCATTGAACCAACCTGGTTGAAGAACGGTATAATCCAAATCAGTGTTAAAGATATATTGATCAGCTGCATTCTTAATGATATAGTATGGTTTAAAACCTGGAATAACATCCCAAAACTCTCTATCCTGTGCTTTAACTGCAGAAATCAATATAAATCTCTTAATGCCTACCAATTTACATGCGTCGGCCACTTTAGCGGACCCATCCAGATCTACCAATAACGCATTTCTTTCACCTCCAGAGCGGAAATCAGCAGCAGCAAAAACCACTGCATCATAACCCTTAAGAACAGCGGCTAGTTCCTCAACAGTAGCATCAACGATAGGCGTGTTAGAAGCACTACACCCATCAGTAAACAATTTAACTTGCTCTTCCTTTCTCACAATAGCTAGTGGAGGAGCAAAAGCATCGGATTTCACTAAACCCGACATGATTCTGCCACCAATTCTACCGGTGGCACCAAAAACAGCAACTTTCAAAGCAGACATAATATCTCTTTACACTAATAAACAAAACTAAAATAAAGAACGAAACTTCACTAACGAGTTTCCATTTGACCTGTATGTGTCTGACTGTCTGACCACTAGCAAAGACAGAACAATTGCAACCACAAACAGTCCATGAATTCCCAAAACACTCCCTTCATATACCATTCAAGCATGCCATCTGGATAAATCTCATCACTTTTACGAAATCAATATTTATTCGTCATCATGCATAACAGGTAAAATATTATTAATCATCAAGAATGTTAATACGAACGGGAATTTCACTAATTTCCTAAAACGGAAATTACTCCCAGGTCTCGAAACTTCCCCCCCTCCCACTAACATTTGCCCGTAGCAAATGCAACTCCTTTCCCATAAAAATAACTCAGGGAAGTAACAAAAACGGCAAAATCACGGGCTTCCAAGACCCCGTGATGCTCAATGTCCGTTGTAAACCCGCCAGATGGCGGACAGAAAGAGGGAGAAGCGAAAAGAACAATACGACGGAAACCCATAATAGGCATTGCCAGTTGCTGCAATGCCCGCAGTAATGAGCAACAGCAGCGCTAACACAGCGGCCCACCGCAAAACTTGGAAAGCTAGCCCGCACGTGACTCCAAATTCCATTGGAGTATTTTAAGGTTACCCGCCCGTGTGCGGGTAAAGATTTCCAATCAAAACCTTTCAAATTAATCTTTAAATATCTAAATCATATTCTAGACTCTTAAATTAATATACAAATAGGAAATTAATCACTCTATTTAATGGTATGTTTTTTCGTTAAAGGAGTTATACAGTTTAGTATATATATATTTATGTCTTGTCTAGTCTTTAGTTGCTAGCGGTAAGGTGTATATATATAAAGGCGGTTGCATGAAGTGTGTGTGCAACGGAGAGATAATATAGGCAATCGTTACAATTAAAGGTAATCTGCAGCGGAGGAGATTTGATTCTTTTATTTTATTTATTCTGGTTAGGTTTGTTACGTTGGAAAAACGGTTACTGAGATAGTTAGGGTGTAGTTGTGATTTTTCAGTGACAACATGAGTATTTTGGTATCGCGATGGAAGGCTGTTAGTGGGGTATCTAGAGCGGCTAGATATTGGTGTAGGCCACAGCCAGTGAGGTTCGGGACGGCTACTGTTTGGAGGAGAGGTTTCCATGGTTCTGGGAGAGTTATGTTTGGTGAGGAGAAAACTCCGTTTGAGTCTTTTTACGAGAAGGAAATGAAGAGTTTGAAACAGGAAGTGACAAAGACTCATGCGGATATAAACACGACAGAAGGTTGGGGCAGAGCATGTTCTGTTATAGTGGATAAAAAAATCATTGGATTGAGTAAACTAGTTGCGCAACAGAAAAAGCAATTGAGTTCTGAGGAAGCCGGTGTGAGCAAGAACGTAGTTGATGAGGATTATGTTGATCAAGGAGATAAGAGTAAGTTAGAAAAAAGCATTGGGGAGAATATGCAAAAATTGGAGTTCTATAATATATTAAAGGAAATGTTTAAATCTAAAGTTTTAGAATCAGAGGAGCTACCAAGTGGCTTCATGGAAAGGTTTAATACAGCAATGAACATGCAAGAAGGAAAAATGAATAGCAACAATAATAATGATAATGATAATAATAACAATAATAATAATCGTGATAATATTAATAATAATAATAATCGTGATAATATTAATAATAATAATAATAATGGGAAAAATTCAGGGAACTCTGGTAAAAATGAAGCTGGAAAACAGCCGGAAAACTTAAATGATCAACTAAAATTGATATTTTTATCCTTAATTGTGTTGTTTGCTTTGGAAGCATTCATACCTGGTGAATCGATGAGAGAAATATCATGGCAAGATTTTTATAATGATCTCTTATCCAAAGGTTATGTTGAAAAATTGATTGTTGTCAATAAATCTTTGGTTAGAGTTGTTTTGAATGATGTCGGTAAGTCTAATGCGTCTGGAAATGAAGGCCAGGAGTTATTTTATTTTTTCAACATTGGTGATATTGATATGTTTGAAGAGAAGTTGAAGACAGCCTACAAAGATTTAAATGTTCAAAGTCAATTAGAACTTCCTGTCATTTACGTTCAGGAAGGAAACTGGGGCAAAACATTATATCAAATACTACCGACAGCCTTGATGATTGTCGGTATCATCTGGTTAACAAGAAAGTCCGCCCAGTCTGCTGTTGGTGGTAAAAATGGATTTTTTGGAATTAGTCGTTCAAAAGCTAAAATGTTTAATTCTGATACTAACGTTAAAGTTAAATTTAAAGATGTAGCTGGTTGTGATGAAGCAAAGGAAGAAATTATGGAATTTGTTAGCTTTTTAAAAGAACCTTCTCGTTATGAAAAAATGGGTGCTAAAATTCCAAGAGGTGTCATTTTATCTGGTCCTCCAGGTACAGGTAAGACATTATTAGCAAAAGCTACCGCTGGTGAAGCAGGTGTCCCATTCTATTTTGTTTCTGGTTCTGAGTTCGTTGAGATGTTTGTTGGTGTCGGTGCAGCTAGAGTTCGTGATCTTTTCAAAACAGCTAAGGAAAATGCACCATCGATCGTATTCGTTGATGAAATCGATGCTATTGGTAAAGCTAGACAAAAAGGTAACTTTTCCGGAGCAAATGATGAAAGAGAAAACACTCTAAATCAACTATTGGTAGAAATGGATGGTTTTTCTACATCAGATCACGTCGTGGTTTTAGCAGGTACTAACAGACCAGATATTTTAGACAAAGCTTTGCTAAGACCAGGTAGATTTGATAGGCATGTCAATATTGATAAACCTGAATTAGCAGGAAGAAAAGAAATATTTGATGTCCATTTAAAGAAAATTAAAATTGCTGATAATATTTATGATTTGAAAAATAGACTGGCAGTCTTAACTCCAGGATTTTCTGGTGCAGATATAGCAAACGTTTGTAATGAAGCTGCTTTAATCGCTGCAAGAACTGATTCCCATTTTGTTACTCTAAAGCATTTTGAACAGGCAATTGAAAGAGTAATTGGTGGTGTAGAAAGAAAATCGAAGGTTTTATCTCCTGAAGAGAAAAAAACTGTAGCTTATCATGAGGCAGGACATGCAGTTTGTGGTTGGTTTTTAAAATATGCTGATCCTCTTTTGAAAGTTAGCATAATCCCAAGAGGGCAGGGAGCGTTAGGTTACGCTCAATACCTTCCAGGAGACCTATACTTGCTAAGCAAACAACAATTGTTGGATAGAATTACGATGGCACTAGGTGGTAGAGTTTCAGAAGAACTACACTTTAAATCAGTGACAAGTGGAGCAAGTGATGATTTTAAAAAGGTTACACAAATGGCAACATCAATGGTAACACAACTAGGTATGAGCGAGAAAATAGGATGGATTAATTTTCAAAAAAGAAACGAGAATGATTTAACAAAACCATATAGTGAAGAAACAGCACAAATTGTAGATGGAGAAGTATACCGTATAATTCAAGAAAGTCATGATAGGTGTAAAAAATTACTGGAAGATAATGCAGAGGGGGTTGAAAAAGTAGCACAGTTGTTATTGAAAAAAGAAGTTTTGACGAGAGAAGACATGATAATGTTATTAGGTAAAAGACCTTTCCCCGAAAGAAACGATGCTTTTGATAAATATTTAGACGAGAAAGATACCGAAAATAAGCAAGGTTAACGTCATGAGCACTTACAGTTTTTTACTCGAATCTACTTTTTTGTCTAAGAAAGCATTTTACTGCATGACCAAAATCTAATCGTAAGATAATATGCGCATTTCAGATCATATTATTCTTAGTTTTTTTCTAAAATTTTCTGTTAAATTGACTACAATATCTAAGAGCATGTAAATACTATCTTTTCACAGAGAATAATAATAATAATATCTATTTTTATATTTTGAAGGTAATTTAACTTGTTTCACTACATCTTGGATAAACTACAGGAGAAATGTCATAAAAACGAAACTTTGTGTCAATATTATAGCGTAACTCTTTCTTTTAGAGTTTACACGATGTGATGATAAACTGCTTCATTAAGATGACTTCTGTGAATACGTATTTTCCAAGAAATCATTACAAATATTTTCAGCTGAAAAATCTTAAGAATAGATGGAACCATTTTTCATATTTTATTGCTTGCATTTCCCTCGTAGTAAAACTAACCATATCCACAAACTAGCAGAATAGCTTTGCTACAGGTATCAATTACTTTAATGCCATCTTGCATAATCGCAAACTTACTATATAAATTGATTTCCCACTAAATGTATGAACTATATGTATAGTGCATATATATATGTGGCATATGTTTTATGCGCAAAAGTTTTACTGACTGATTTCATGCGAAATCCATCTAGGAACTTCCCTTACAAAATAATCGAAAACGGAATTAATATAAAAATTCTACCTTCCGTGCCCCATCCTCTTACTTAATAAGTTCGAAACCAACGAAAAGAAAAAAAAACAAAGCAGAACTTAGCAAAACTGCAGGCAGATTTGTTTACGTTTTACTTCGGCTTTTCGACAGTTAGCACAAAATAATCTCTGTACAGATCAAGGCACCGTGAAAAGCAATATGCAATAAAAACACGCGAATTCAATATTCCGAACAATTTGTTTTTTCTTGGTATTTCTCTTTGCTGCAGTATTCATTCATCACGTTTCAGAAAAAAAATTCCTTATTAAAAAAATTATTTTCTAATTTCGGATTGGTGCACCCACTTATCAGTCAACGGCTAGGTTCCGTCTTGCTCAATAATTAGTGCAGCAATATTACGAACAGTTCCGCCGGCTAATAAAAATGGGTCTTTGGGACACCCTCCGTCACTCAGCTGAGAAATTATTAATTTCGATAATATAAATTTCAAATTAGTATTAGTTGCCTCCATTCAGCATCAACGTCTCGACGAAATAGGAAATATTTTATCTCTGTTTTCGTTGGGCTCTATATAATTTACGATTCCTTTAGATCATTGACAATATCACTAAATATCACTAAATATTACAAGTACAAAACGGAACGCTTTCTTCTTTTATTTGTAGTGAACAGTAAACCTTATAATTTGTATATTACCGTTTGTTTTAGTATACACAATTCCGTCAGCAAATTAACAAAATAAATCTATCTGTTAAATTGTTTGGAAAACCCTGGTTTCAGACACAAGATACAAGATAACAGATAAATGAAAAAACAATTTCTTGTTGTAGTTGTTAGACTGAGGAAATTAAAAACATAAGAAATGGTTAAGCTTGGCGATTGCGCCACTAATGCTTCTATAGTACCTTGGTTCATATTTCTAAATTGGAAACTTAAAGTTATTGAGGTATGAGAAATATTAATTAGAGAGGGAAGATTTAGCTTGCAAAATATGTTTACAAAGAAAGCCGTACTTTTTTTCTTGTTTGAAGATATCTATTTTTAACTTGTGCTAGCAGTGCTCTTGTAGAATCTTACAGCTCATCAGCTAAAATATCTCTTCGGAGTGGAGTTCAGGGAAGTTGTTCCTAATTGATCTTGTTTTGACTTCCAAGTTCGAAGTCGTATTGTATTAGTTTCGAAATGATTTGTCGTTTTTAATTGTTGCCATGTTCAATTATTGAGTACTCTTTGAGTCTTGGCGACTTATATATATAGTATATTTGTCTTTACAAATGAAACTTGAACTTAGTGTTTTCTTTTTAACTAATTGGTAATACAGCCTTAAGAAACTATTTAGGTGCATACATTTACGTGTACTGTCTTTCACTTTATCTCACATCATTCACGTTAATTTATAGTGCCCAGTATTTTATAGCATTTATAAATCAAAACCAAATAACTCTTCATAGTCAAAAAATATGAAGGCAACTAGCACTGGAGATGCCAGTAATAATGAAGGAACTGCATTATTGGAAAACAATGATAAAAATAAAAACAGCTCATTGAATAGGGTGGATATCGGGTATAATAGTATATCCAATGATAATTCTGTAGATTCAAGTTATGAAGCTCGATTAGATGCCACTGTAAAATATAACTTAAGTTTAAAAAGAGGACCAATATTATTATCGTTATGGCTTGGGTCCTTTTTGTCTGCATTAGATGCTACTATTGTAGCTGTCATCATGAATAGGGTCGCGGAAGGCTTTAATGCTTCAAACCAAAAACAATGGATAGCAACATCATATCTATTGACTAACACTGCATTCCAACCACTTTACGGTAGACTTTCTGATATTTTAGGAAGAAAATGTACGCAACTAATAGCATTGTTTTTTTTCGGTATTGGTTCATTCCTTACAGTATTTTCCACTAGTTTAACACAATTTGCATTAGCAAGAGCTATTTCAGGTATAGGTGGTGGTGGTATTAGTGCAATGAGTAGTATTGCAGTAGGTGACATATGTACTGTGAAGGAAAGAGGAATCTTTCAAGGTTACGCTAACATTTTTTATGGAGCCGGTCAGCTTCTTGGTGCCCCATTAGGTGGTATATTAATTGATACTATAGGATGGAGAGCTCTATTTGCATTCCAGGTACCATTGGTTATCATAGCTATGTGTTTAAGTTACAATTATGTCAATATCAAATTGGCCCATCTTCCTCCAAGGGACGAAAGATTTAAATGGAAGCATTTATCTAAGTTGGATATTTTTGGCTCTATTACATTAGTAACCACTATAAGTATTTTTATTGTTATGCTATCAGACAATGGGTTAAATAAACTCGTTTTGAGTATACTAGCAATGATCAGTCTAGCTGCTTTTATTTTAATTGAAAAATACGTTGCCACAGATCAAATATTACCTATAAAGTACTTGAAAGGTTGTTTTGGTCTTTCATCCCTAACTATTGTAGTATCCACATATGTCATTTTTGGTGAATATTTTAGAACTCCTATTTACTTACAAGTTATTCAAAACTTTACAGTTTCTCAAACCGGTATATTTCTTTTATTTCCAACTATTTGTGTTGCTGGAGGTTCACTAGTAACTGGTAGAATATTAAAACGTTCTGACATGGATCTAGAAAAATGTTCATATAATCTAATATTTTATGGGGTTTTTACTCAATTTGTTGGTCTAATAATGTTAACTACATTAATCCAAAATTTACATATAGTTAATTCAAATAATACCGGGGCCAAATTCGGAAATATTTTCCATGAACTTCTGGACATAAACTTTGCTTGGAAGATAATATTTACCATCGCAACATCATTAGTAACATTTGGTTATGCAAGCATTTTGGTTGCCACTTTAGTATCGATTGTATACACTGTTGAAAAGAGCAAACAAGGAAGCATAACCGGTGTCTTCTATTTATGGAGATCGTTGGGTAATGTATTGGGTACGTCCATTACATTGATTTCATATGAGAATGGTCTAATGAGCATGCTATACAATTTTATGTTCGAAACGCCTGATAATGGCACAGGTTACAATTTCACAATTAAAGAGTATAAGGCATTAATTAAAAACTCAGGATACTTAAGATCTCACTTCTCAAGTAAGATTGTTGAGAAATTATTAGTCGTCTACAAAATGGCATTCATAAGATCATATATACCAAATCTAACCATTTGTTTAATCGGTTTAATCAGTTCTTTCCTATTGATGAAGAGCTATAAACCACAAAATAAGTGTATGGTGTATTGTTAAATCCATGTCCTCTCGCATTTTCACACTAGAATTAAAATATGACAACAAAACATTCATCACATTTTAAAATTGCATTAAAAACATAAAACGTATATATTTATTATTTATAGTATGATAATATCATTTCCATTATACATCATTTTAAACAAATTTAATATACATTCATATAACAAATATTTGTTTTCCAGGTCACCAATAATCCTTCATAAATACATCAATTGTTCAACTGAAACGAGTTATAAAACCTTAGTCGCATGCTTTACAGTAATTATATCGTCATCGAATTTATCATTTTTCGATTTCGAATCGAGATCTCAAAAATTTCTTGGCAAAATTACAGCGAACAATTGAAACGAATGTTAATTTTAGTTTCGTAATTTGCTCGATGAGCTCTATATTCTATTTATTAATAGTATTGATAATAGATGGAATGAAACATTATTTTGTTTATATTAGTTAATTATTAAATGATTATTTTATATAAATTTTCTATGTTTGTTAATTGGATTTTTTTTTGATGTAATAAAGTTCAATACTGTATTTTAACCGTAGGAATGAGAAATTCATGAGTCAGTCATTGATTATTGCAGTTGGAGTATTTGATATAAAACGAATAAATTGGATTTTTGTATTAATAGAAACACTATCTGTTTATTATTATTTTCCTTGATTTTCGTTTGAGGGTGGTAGTATTTTTTTTTTAAGTATAGGCTTATGCATTGACCGTGTATATTAAAAAAGTTTTACCCATGTATCCTAGCATGTTGAAACGTCGATTTGGAATCGTAAATGCTGTTTCAAGGTCATTTAAGAGTTATACGTCAACATCTATTAAATTTTCGCTCCCTGAAGCTCAAGCTGATAAGATTTTAGGTTTAGATGAAGAATTTAATGATGACAAGAATAAGAAAAAGGTAAATTTGACAGTTGGTATATAAAAGGATTCATTGGGATCAGTGACAATGTTTCCATCACTTTTAGCTGCTCCTGATATTGTTGGATGGTCATATAGTGATGATTTTTCTTATTTACCAATAGCAGGGCATCGGAAATTTAGGAAAGCAGTTTTAGACTTTTTATTTGATGAATGTGCCTCAAAAAAAGATCTCATTCAACAAGATCGAATAAGTTTAATTCAGACATTAAGTGGTACTGGAGCATTGTCAATTACTGCAAAGTTTCTTTCTACATTTGTCAGTAATACCATATGGATACCTAATCCTTCTTGGGCTAATCATCGTAATATATTCGAGAAAAATGGTTTCAGTAATCTTAAGTATTACTACTACTTCAAAAATGGAAAATTAACAATTGATTAATGGTTAAATGAATTGCAAAGAGAAGTCAACAATAGCAACTCCGCTAAACCTCAGGCCATTGTATTGCATGCTTGTTGTAATAATCCAATAGGTTTTGATCCGACAAGAGAAGAATGGGAGAAAGTTTTAGACGTAATATTTGATTTAAATATGATACTTATATTAGATATGGCATATTTAGGATTAGAAACAGGAGATCCGAAAAAAGATGCCTATCTTTTGAGAATGATATTGAATGTAAAAAAATATAAGGCATGGGATAATGGTATTTTCTTATGTCAATCGTTCGCCAAAAATATGGGATTTTATTGTGAAAGAGTAGGATCACTGTCAATTGTTGTTCCTCCAAACAGTGGAAATTTGAAAAAAAATATAGATTCTCAATTACGCAAAATAATTAGAAGCATCTATTCTTCACCTCCATGTTACGGTTCGAAACTAGCATATTTAGTACTCTCAAATCCTGAATTAAAAGAAAAATGGTTTGCAGACGTTGAAAAGATGGTAAAGAGATTGGTTCATGTACGAAAAGAAATGTATAAACAACTTAAATGGCCTAATCTAATTAATGAGAATCAACAACATGGTATGTTTTATTTAGTGGTTTCAATGAGGAGCAAATTAATTATTTAAAAAAACATTATGCCATCTATTTGACATTAGATGGAAGAATGTCTTTAAGCGGCATCAACTCATCTAATCTTGATTATGTCTGTGCTGCATTAAAGGATACGATGGGAATATGAGTATCCTTACAATATGAAATAATATAACTATGAGTTAGTTATAAAAAAAATGGCATTTATTAATCATTAGGTTAGAATATATTTGTTAAGAACTGAAATTTCACTACGTAATATTAATACAACAATATATTAATAAATTATAATATTTGTAAATTAATGGGTTATTTTTGAAAGTCTTTTAGAAATGATTGATTTGAACTTCTTTCCAAATTCATTGTTGTTATGATGTTCAGTTATGCGTAGATATTGATTTGGATCAGTTTTTTGTTGAACTTCATCATCATACTGAATCTTAGTAACATATGGATGTGGATTGGTATCCAGATTTGGAACTTGGTTTGGAAGTTCAACATTGTTTTGTATCACGTTGATTGAGTAATTGGAACTGGTACTTGTTTGAATTTCTGAGATAGCTGTAGGTGGTGAAAAATCAAAGTGTTTATGTTTGCCAACACTTAATACACTAGCATTTATACTTGAAGAACTAGGGTTACCTGTTGAAAAGATTCTGTCAGATATTGTATCAGAATCTGAGAATTGCATGCTTGAAGTGAAACTTATATCATTTCTATGGTTTGGTGATACTGGCATATTTCTATTACTAAAATGTAAAGTATTATTACTTTGCTTGTTATTAAGCACAGGGCTTGTTGCAGGTCTTCTGGAAGATCTCGCAGGAGGTACGATATGTGTTAAGTTTAATTTGGAACTATCATAAGTAAAGTTGTCACTTAGTTTTAATATAGGAAGCGATCTCTTTCTTGCCAAAGATGCCTTCTTAAAAGTTTCAGTAGTCAAAGATGTTTGTAGCATTTTGGCATCCTCAGTTTCTATCGTTAAATCAGGTAATGACATTGTTTTTGTCAATGTGTTTTCCTTACTCTTTATTATCTCATAAAATGATGAAATTAATAACTCATTTGACTGTACCACCGGGTATATGTATCCGTTCGAACTAGAATTTTGATTATCAGTATTATTCAAGCTCTCTTCAAAGTCTTGTTCCTTAGGCTTTACCGGACTTACTCTGCTTGAATCTATCATTAGAGAAGTTGTAACGCTAGAGATCGATAAGTTCGTCGAAATATATGATACTCTATTCTTAAATCTAGTGATTGAAGGTTCCATTACAGACATATTTTGTTCATCAAAAATAGCCTTGGAAAGTAAATCTGTAACTTCAGACATTCCTAAATTCTCATTGTCATTTGAATCTGATATGTATGTTTCATCATCTACTGGAATGAAAGGTGATTGGTTATAATTTTCAAATTTTGGTTCTAAATCAACAATATCAGATTTATAAGACGTTGTTGGTTGATGGTTATTTAATGATATATTATCAAGCATATCAATGAACTCTTGATCTTTATCGCATGTATATTTCATAGAGTCAGTTTCAACAAATTTTTCGGTATTGGGTACATCTATTACCTCCTTATTTAGAAACACTGGTTCGGTTTCTTGCAATTCTTTTTCTTTTGGTTTCACTCCATGTAGTGGTAGTAGTTTACCAATTTTTGTAGATAACATTCCATTTTTACTAGAAGAATAAAGGCTATAATGACGCTTATGAGAATGTTCTTCTTCAGTAATAATGCCATAATCTTCTGAAGTTCTGTCTGATAAATGTTTCATCGATTTATGTCTAAAAATATTATGTTTTGAAGAACTTTCATCATCGTTACCATTAAAGCTTTGTTTCAAACTGAACCGTAAATTAAGACTACTGTGACGTTTGAAATTGTATTTTTTATTCTCAGACACATTTGAACTCAATTGCTCTAACTCTACCCCATCGTTTTTGTATGCATAAGATGCAGCTAAAGAAGCAATATTCATGGATTCTTCCTGAGTAACTTCATTCTCATAAGGAATTTTATATTTCTTTTTGGAACTTTTTGCCAAGCTCTTCTTTTTCAGTAGCATTGTATTATTTTTATTGTCCACCTATATGTGCACTAAATATTTGTTTACTATTAACCAATTTACAAGAAAACACAAGATCTCTCCAGACATTTTTATAAACTTGTTAAGTCATTAGAGAGAACTTAACAGAAAAATATATAATGTCTTAAAGTAAAGTTTATATATATTCTGGCTTATATAAAACTTCGATTCAATGGAAAATTTGATGCATCAAACATTGAAGCTTTCGTAAACGGACGTCAAGTGTAACTAGCATAATTCCCTCTCCATAGGAGCAATTCCCGACTTGCTAAAACTCTAAATTATTAACCTCGATAAGAGTATTGTTATTTGCTACCAGAATAACAATTGGAAAACATCAATAAACATAATGATCCCTTTTGGAAGACATTAATTATCGTTATTTTATGATCTTAAATTACTCATTTTTAACAGAATCTTCCGCAGAGACCCTGGCGAGATATTTAATATCCGAAAAACATTATAGTAAATATCAATTTCGTAAAGGAAAACGACGCTAAATGACTAAGGAAAGGAACGACAGTAATTCTTTGGATATCGATTTTAGGTTTGAAAGCCAAGTTTTTTAAGGGAGAGAGTAGTTGAATAGGGAGGGTATAATGTGGGAGTCAGTATGTAATCATGAATGCCAACCACCATTCTTGGTGAATTGGGTTGGGATAAGGAGTGTACTTATAATGTGAGTTTCTCATATACATCTCTGGCTGAATAGAGGTGGGAGATTTTTGTGAGTTTGAACGTTTTTGTTAAATAGCAGTAAATATATCTGAAGAGTAGTCTTTTGTTCGACAAGCTAGGACTCTATCATATATCACTTTCATCTTCATGATTGGCTTATTTTTTATGTAGTGGTTTAATTTTCTAATACAGTTAAAAAGATTGTATTATATAAAATGATGATTTTTTTTTATTATTAAAAATTTATTTTAGTTTAAGAACTTGGGTAAAATATTTGTAAAAGTGGCTATAATCATATAATTAGTATTCTTTGGTATTATTGATTTTGCTAAACTATTCGACAGTGACAGATTTTGCAAGGTTTCTTGGGAAATCGACATCAATTCCTTTATTGACAGCTAGCCAATAAGATATCAATTGTAATGGTATTATATTTAGTACACCTTGTAAACAGTCCACTGTTTGTGGAACTTCTATTTTGGCTAATTCACCTTTTGATGTTTGACCATTCCATACTTCGTCACCTTTGTTACAAATAATAATTGGATGACCTTTTCTTGCTGTTACTTGTTCGATAGCGGTGACAACCTTTGGGAATAAAGAATCTCTAGTGGCAAACGCTATAATTGGTAATTCTTCGTCGACTAAAGCAAGTACACCATGTTTCAATTCACCTGCAAGAATACCTTCAGAATGCATGTATGAGATTTCTTTGATTTTTAGTGCACCTTCTAGAGCAGAGGCATATTGGTAGCCTCTTCCTAGTAGTAACAAAGATTTTTGGTCTTTCAATTCATTCTCACATAATTGCTTGATTTGTGGTTCCAAACTTAGAACTTCCTTGATTTGAGATGGAATTGCTTTTAATCCTGCAATGATATCTTTTCTTCTTTCTATTTGTGATACTTTATCATCAGAAAGACACAAAGCAATCATTACTAAAGCGATAAATTGTGAAGTATAAGCCTTAGTAGATGCAACACCGATTTCAGGACCAGCATTGATGTGAACACCACAATGTGTAATTCTAGAAATAGTGGAACCAACTGCATTGACAATACCGACAGTCAATGCTCCTCTTTCTAGACAATAATTCAACGCTAAGATAGAATCAGCGGTTTCACCACTTTGAGAAACGAAAATACAAACGTCATCTCTAAAAACTGGTGATTTTCTGTCTAAGAAATCAGAGGCTAGTTCGATCATCACTGGAATTTCTGATAATTCTTCAAAGATAGCTCTAGTGGCTAGACAAGAATGATATGAAGTACCACAGGCAACCATGATTAACTTTCTTGCTCTTCTAATAACAGGTAACCAAGCTGTTAACCCACCTAGCATCACACTACCATTGTCAAAATCAACTCTGCCTCTCATAGTATTTAATGTGGATTCAGGTTGTTCATAAATTTCTTTCTGCATAAAGTGATCATATGGACCTTTCATAATTTGAGCTAATTCCATTTCTAAAGTTTGAATCGATCTTGTCATGGAAGCACCGACTTCTCTTCTTGATCTATGAATATGTAATTCACCATCATAAATATGAGCCAAATCGTCATCTTCTAAGAATAAAACTTTTTTAGTATGTTTGATAACAGAAGAAGCATCAGAAGAAATGAAAAATTCGACTGGGTTTGGTGTACCATCTTCAGATAAGAAAGCTCTAGATTGAGAGTATCTTAGGTTGAATTCGTTTGGAGCAATTGGTAGTAACTTGTTTGCCTTAACTTGATGTTGTTCAAATGGGTCAGACTTCTTTAATGATAAGCTTTTGTTATTAGCTAATTTTCCATTACCATTTGTTAAGTTTACATCATGACCTTCTTCACTAATGGTAGATAAAATTGGGGTCTCTGGTCTACCAATAGTATCGTCGCCAAACTCAACATCTACAAAGTCTACCTTTAATTTCTTTTCGGATTTAACACCGATTAATAATGGAGAACCTTTTCTAGTAGCGATGACTTCACCTGGATAATGAGTCGACTTACATAGTAAACCGTAAGAACCCTCTAATTCCAATAAAACTAGTTTAGTTAATTCATGGAAATCTAATTCATTTCCATTCTCTTGGTTGGTATCGTAGATAAACTTATATAATTTAGCAATACACTCTGTATCGGTATCACTTTCAAATTGAAAACCGTTATTGACTAACAAAGTCTTCAATTCCCTAAAATTGGTAATAATACCATTGTGAACAATAACGAAGGTATTTTTAGGGTCAGATCTTTGTGGGTGACAATTGACATGTTTTGGTTGACCATGTGTTGCCCATCTTGTGTGTGCAATACCAGAATGAGTAACATATGTTACATTTTTGTCTGGATTGGCCTTAGCGATTTCCTTCTTCAACTCACTAACTTTACCAATTTGTTTGTAGATGAAAATATTTTCTGGTTCATCACCATCAATGGCAACACCAGTAGAATCATAACCTCTATATTCTAAACGTTCTAAACCTTCTACTAAAGTATCAATAATTTCACCTCTTGATTTCTCAACTAAATAATTGACATAACCAAAGATACCACACATCTCAGACTAATTCTTACTATCTTTTTAAATTTTTTTATTGGTTTCAAATAATCTCTAATTATTAAACGATGTAATAGCTACAGTATTAGATGTATCCTTTTTACTTTTATTACAAACGAAAGAAATACTAGGTAATAATAATTCTAAAATACTGTCAAATGAAAAGAAGAATTCAAAAAATTTAAAACTTTATCTCTATTTCTAAACCGGTATAAGTATTTGTTTAAATTTCACAAATAAAATTTAAATAAACGGTTTCCAGATATATTTATCAAATATCTTAATTGTTTGCTAATTAAACACTATTTCTCTATATTGCTATCTTAACTTTCCAGCTGAAAAATATGTTGCCCCTTAAAACAATTGCTTGTATATATCTTGCTATCGCTAGTCTAACCCAATAAGTGCAATACTGGATTAATAGTTTTCCATTAACATTTATTAATTTATTATATATATTCTATTGCTATTAAATTATACATCAACTTTTTTCAAAAAATTTAGTGTTATATATTATTTTGAAATTTCCTAATTAGGATATAAAATATAATGAATATATATCAGGCATAAAAGTAAAGTATGTTGGATAAGCATACTTTAATGTCATTAAATCTTGCTGTTGATAAAGCAATGTTTCTTTGAATATAAAGTTGCTGTAGAATGTTAAAGCTTGCCAGTAAATAACATGTAAAATTGTGCGTGAAGAGATTGCAAATGCGCTTTATTGAGGTTTACAATTAAGTTATTTGCGAATTATTCGATTAGTAGATTTTTTCGGTTGTATCCATTATGGAAATTTTATTGCTAAATTTAAGTTTTAGTGATCTTTTTTGTCTTTTTGAGTAGAATAGAGAGTTTCTAGAGAATGTTTATGTTTATGTTGTATGAAAGCGGGAAGGTATTTAGTTTTGCTAATGTGCATATTTTTACTTATTTATTTTTTCAGACATGTTCGTTTTTCGATTAGTTGTTATAGTATATGTCAAGAGAGAACAAGCAAAAATTTATTTAAAAAAGAGTGGTTTAAATTGTCTAATATAGTAAAAAACGTTTAAAAGTTATGTAAATTATAAGTTCTTGTAGTCGTTGTATATTTCATTCCAGTAACGATAGAACCCTTTGAAGAATTTCACCCCCAAACCAATATCTTTTGAACCTGTAGTGGCTCTAATACTGTGCATTGATAATTGGGCAATACCTAAATCTACAGTTCTTGCTCCAGTTTGAGATGAGATTGAGGGACCTATGGTACCACCTGATCTCGAATTGTTTTTAATTTGGAAGTACTGTATTTTGTCGCCGTTTTTTCTTGCAATTTCTTCTACAACACTGGTTCCAATTAAATCGGTGGCCATATGAGCATTTGGATCCAGTGACAAAGTTATACCGGTGTTTGGTTTTGGAGAATGGTGTTTCATATATACTTCCCTAAAATTTGGATTCATTAAATGGTTGACATCAGCAGATAAAATTAAAGAGTTTGGAAAGATTTGTTTATATGAATCATAAGTACCATCATCATTATGACTGTTACTCTTGGCTTTATTTTTGCACATGGCTACCCTTTGTACAACAGTTTCCATTAGACCTCCTTTAGCACCTTGTCTCGTTAATGAACCGACTTCCTCGTTGTCATATAAGGTAACAAGGCTGAATTCTTTTTTAGAGGAATGTGAATCGCTTACTTGATCCTTATATGATTCAATAAACGAAGTAACAGCAGCAAAACTACATAACCTATCGTCTAATCTTGGAGCAAATAAAAAATCGTTTTTCAATCCACCAAGTGAACCTTTTTGAACATCAAATAAATCCAAATCAAGTTGTTGTATTTGGGCTACGTCAATGCCAGCCAATTCAGCAACATATCTTAGTAAATGAATGGAATGTTTTCCGTATAAAGGAGATTTCTTCTCCGCATCGGATGGCTTGTGGTCGTTTTCGTTGTCGTCGCCTGAACAATTGAACCCCACAACAGGAACTGCTTGGTCTTCTTTATCGAATGGACCGACCGCTGGCTGTCCAAAATGTGGTGCCAATGTAGGAATCCTAGCAATTGGGTGTGGTGTAGAGTTAATCAAAGTAGACTTCACCCCGTCCTCATCCTTATAAACAACCTTACCACCAATACCTAAATCTCTATCAAACCAAACATCGTTTAAAGTACCTCCATAAGGAGCAACCCCCAACAACTCATAACCTTCAACATTATCCTTGATGGATGCAGGCTTCAATTTTGCACTCAATGAATCAATATGACAATTGATTGACCCGACACCATAGGATGGCTGCCAATCCCTATCAATGTAAAAAGCACATAAACTAGTGTTGTTCCTCGTCGTAAAAAACTTACCAACAGAGGACTCCTTTAAACTCTCTGATATGGAATCTTGCCAGTCAGAAGTCTCAGCAAGATAACAAAACCCTGCACTCTTAAGCAACTCCGAAAAATATTGCACTACATGATAAATAGTAGGGTTCTCATAAGTGAAATCAATATAAACGTTTGAATAGTCAATCAAAGACTTCGAATCAACATCTTTTGCAGCAACAGTCTCCTCTTTACTCACTGAACTCTTAGTGTTCCTCACCGCCAGAAGACTCAACGTCTCTTGCAACTGTGTGATCAGCTCCTGAGCCGCTAGCGACTCCTCTTTCTCGTCTTGGAAACCCTGTAGATTCGACATTATACACCTCCACTACTTCTGTTAGCACTCTATTCGTACAGCAGACTCCAATGTAGAATCACAGCAACATCAAACATTTCATTAAGGAGTGTCTTTTATAACATACAACCAGGGGGTTACGGGCGGCAAAATAGGCACTATTTAAATATTTAGTTACAATTCCCATCACGTGCAAATAAATGAACATCACGACAGTACTAACTTTCACCCATACACCTCACCTAAACATGCCCATCGCGTCTCGTGGTGCACGGGGCAACCAACGTCTACTCAGACTCTCTATTACCCGCACCGCCCCTTTCTCCCACAGGCCGCCACGACAGCAATTCGCGGCGTCGCTAATTCGTTTCCAGCTTCCGGCGTTCATTTTGCGTCGCTGCACACAATTACCCACATTTTATCACGTGACACATACAACAATATCTCCTCCCGTGCTATTTTCGGGTTGCGGGTAATGGGACGCCATTTTGATGCCATTTTTGGCGACTGTTTCAGTGAATTAGCCGCACCAAAATCACTGAAACAGTCGCCAAAAAAATGTTTCGCGATCTTTTTGGTGCATTTCTATACTGTTAGTTACTATTGCAATACACCAAATACCCACTTTCGCAACTCTTGATACTCTGTTCTGGTATCAACCACCACTGCAAGGCAACTGAACCTCTCCAGATCTCTCTTGCAACGCTGACAATGGCTCATCTGGCACCCGGTAGCCGTTCTGTCTCGAGCTGCCATTGCTGTTGGCGATCTCGCCATGATGCATCTCTTGATTCATCACTTTGGTGCTTCGCCATAGCAATTATTTGTAACATGTACTTGACTATATATATATATATATATATATATGCATCTAGAATATACATGTATCTGTATTTATTGGCAGCTGTGACTGGAGAGTGAGATCTATAGCCCCCACATCGACAATGAGCATGCTGGTATCTCAGACACGGTTTTCTGAAGGTCGTGATATGGGCAATTGGCATGATATGGAGAGTGGTGATGGACTGGACCATATGGTCCAGTCCGTCACTGAAGCTACTAAGAGGTTGTCTCAACATGAAGGTGCAGAGGCCTTAGCTGGTTTTGAGGATGAGTTGCATAGGAATGGTGTCGAGGAAGGTGAGGCATATCGTAAAAGCAGGCAGAATATTACACATCATGGGTTGAGAAGACGTGGAAAGAAGAGGGCATCGAGAGATATGATTGGGCCTTGGAAGTTGGGGAAAACGTTGGGGAAAGGTTCGTCAGGGAGGGTGAGACTGGCGAAGAATAAAGAAACTGGTAAGCTAGCCGCGATTAAAATTGTTCCTAAAACAAAGAATCAAAAACTTAATAGTTCGCATGGGAAAAATCATGGTACTGGGAAAGATTTTAGTGATGACAATAAACCTCATCTTTCGTATTCATCTATATACAATCGAAATGATACATCTTTTCTTCGTGATTCGACTTTGAAAGATCAAAATTTGAAGAATAATGGATTTGATGGTCATAATGATGAACATGCTGAGAAAGAAAATTCGAATCATTATGGTATTGAAAGAGAGATTGTAATTATGAAATTAGTGTCCCATCCTAATGTTATGGGTTTATATGAAGTTTGGGAGAATAAAAATGAATTATATTTGGTTTTAGAATATGTTGATGGAGGTGAACTGTTTGATTATTTGGTTTTGAAGGGGAAATTAACTGAATTAGAGGCAGTTAGATATTTCAAGCAAATTATAAAAGGTATACAATATTGTCATTCATTTAATATATGTCATAGAGATTTGAAACCAGAAAATTTACTTTTGGATAAAAAAAGGAAACTGATTAAAATTGCTGATTTTGGTATGGCAGCTTTACAAGTAACAAATACATTATTAAAGACTTCATGTGGTTCTCCACATTATGCATCTCCAGAAATTGTAATGGGTAAAACCTATAATGGTGGTCCTAGTGATATATGGTCTTGTGGGATCATCTTGTTTGCATTACTAACAGGTCATCTCCCATTTAATGATGACAATATAAAAAAATTGTTAATTAAAGTACAAAATGGTAGATACCACATGCCAAGTTACCTATCAAAGGAAGCAAAGGATTTAATTTCAAGAATATTAATTGTTAATCCTAGGGCAAGGCTGACTACTGATCAAATTTTACAGCATCCATTAATTACAAAATATGATAATCAGTACAGTCTAAAAAAAGAAAACCAACTTACTAGACAAG
The DNA here is from genome assembly GCA_003707605.2 of Tetrapisispora fleetii. Taxonomy (NCBI): domain Eukaryota; kingdom Fungi; phylum Ascomycota; class Saccharomycetes; order Saccharomycetales; family Saccharomycetaceae; genus Tetrapisispora; species Tetrapisispora fleetii. The sequence continues at coordinate 113,824 of PPKB02000023.1, read as the reverse complement.
CTATTAAAAATTATAATAATTTAATGAAAGGTAAATCGGATACAGATCTTGCGATATTACAAAATATCCCAGATAAAACTGATATAATTCAGCTGAATGACAGAAGTGAAATAGATAATTCTATCTTAAGAAACTTACAAATTTTATGGAATGGCGTTCCAAGGGAAGCATTGATTGAAAAGTTACTTCAAGCTCCTATATCAGAAGAGAAACTTATATATTCATTATTATGGCAATATAAAGAACGACATGCAAATAATAATTTGTCCATTTCTTCAGAATCTTTAGGGACATCAGCAGTAACTGTATCTACTACTAATGAAGCTGCGACGAACACAAATTCTGAAAAATACAGCGAATTTAGTAATGAGAAATATAGTGAAAGTGGCAGAGAGAAGTATGATAAAGAGATTACAAGTGCTGCCCCTAAAGTCATACAAAAATCCCAATTTAGTTTATATTCTCTTAAAAAATCTGAGAGTGAAAATAGTTCATATGAAGCTGATCGTGATGAAATTCAAGTTCCTACACAATTTTCTCCATCAAAGAATTTTACATTCCATGCTAGCACTTCCAAATCATTTAAAAACTCAATATCCAATAGGTCTTTATATTCTGCAAGATCCGGTATCATGAATCCTACATTTCCTAATATTTACCTATCGACTCCAAAAAGTGTATTAGAAACATCTGAATCTAAAAAATCATTAATATCTTCTCCGTCAGTGAAATCAATAGAAAAGCCTTTAAGAAATAGAAGAACTTTAAGAAATTCGGAATCTAAAAGATCATTATATTCTCAACAATCAATCTCAAAGAGATCTTTAAACCTTAACGATTATTTAAAAGATAGTATATTACCTCAGCTACCTAATAATGCAAGCAACATACGAGCTATTACTGCAACAGATTCTCAATTTGATTTGAGCATAATGATGGACAACGCTTTATTTGGAAAAGAATTGGAAGGAATAACTGAAGAAGAACATTTGACACCAGATGATAATGTCGCTGATGATGTTGAGGAAGTAGAATCCATGGAATCAGGTAAAACATTGACTAAATTTGAAACCTCTTCCAATGAAACAACTACTGACTTCAGTAATTACGTCAAGGGTGTGCCAGCTAAGGTGCTGGACAATATTGCAACAGATGGAGCTTATAATTCTAGAAAATTACCATCATGGGATTATAATAGTGCAGGAAAAGAATCATTGAAAAATAATATTAATGATTCCTCTACTTTTTCACCCAGTGTTCTGTCAGGTAGAGACGGAAAGTCTGAGATTACATTTGATAGAGAAGTTAAAAAGAAAGCTTACAACTTACGAACTACTTCAGAAACCAACAAAATTAATGAAAATAATAAATTCTCACTTGATCCCAGAAGGAATATTACATTGCCAGATAAACAAAACTTAGAATCAATTTTGAATAGGCTTCCAAAAAATTTGAACAATAATACCCAAAAGTCAAAAAAGTTAGAATCTTTAATAAGCACCAAATATAAATATTCAAAAACTTTTAATGTTAATTTAAATCATGATTCAAATGACAATTCTTTTCCTAAAATTGATAATAATAATAATAATAAAGATATGGAGAACGAATTAATCTATGAAAGTCATTCGGAAACTATATCAAATAGTATTAGAAATAGTATGCTAGACCCACAAACAACTGTTTCGGAAGATATTACAGGCCCTAGTTTGCTTGCTCAATCGAGTACTATTGAGAGGGATAAAACTTTATTGAAAATGCCAAAATCCTTTAAGAACACGTCAACTACCTTCAGAGATTTAAATGCCTTTCTTAACTCAGATTTGCCACTTGAGTCTTTATCTGTGAAGAATTCTAACACTAGTGATATAAGTAAATCCACTCCCATCAAGGCTTCTGGATCGGTTTATAGCGGGTTGAAGTTACCAGAACATAGACCAACTGAGTTACAATTTAATGACAAAAGAATGTCCAAAACAGATGCAGAATATAACCCAACTGTCTCTAACAACGATGGATCCTATTCTGATATGAGTCTAATTAGAGATATGACGTTAAATGTCCACACTGCCCAAGCGATAAAAATGTCTGCAGCTAACTCTAAAAGTATTAATGAGCAGGTTTTGTCTTATGGATCATTTAACTCTAGCATCGGAAGCACGGGTAGATTTGAAAATATTTCAAATGGTTCACAGGTAAGTATTTCAGAACCTTCATCTTCTTCAATTTCTGCAACTGGTGACAATTTCAACACGTCTGTCCATAAAAAGGCTGTTTCTATTGATACTTTGACTACTAATAATGTTTTTACACCAGCTACTGATGTAAGAGTTAGTTTGTATGTTAATAATAATAACTCATATGACTATGTCAATCGTTTTCCTCGTGAGACCACTGAAGAAGCATTAGCGAAATTAAATATATCTCCAGATAATCAAGTTGTTGCAAAGAATTATCAACAAAAGCGGTTTTCTAATATACAATCAAGTGAAAATCAGCAATTCATGAGTGTCACTAATTCTGTAAGGTCGATGTTTAAAGACCTAGAATCGGATGAAACAAGTGAATCAGATCATTTAAATACTACTGAGTTGAACATTGATCCTAATATTAATTATAATGTTAAAGTTCCTACTGAACCTAAACCAAACAGAGTTACGATGTTGTTTGACGACGATTTTGTTAATCCAGTCCCTTTAATGGAAGAGGACAATGCTTCCGGTAAGGTTTTGATGAACATTGGTATGAATACTAATAATGAGTCGATTAACAATGAAACTAATTCTGTCGTAGAAACTAAAGATTCTAAACATGGTAACCCAGTTCAAAAAGAAATTAAAACTATGGTGGAAAAGTATAATCACAAAAAAATTGTTACAAATGTAGGAAAACCAAAAGTCAAGGAAGAAAAAGGAAAAAGGCAGTTTAAAAACTTGGAAGAGCAAAACAAAAGAACTGAAAAAAATGAAGGTTCTTGGTTTAACAAATTGTTTAAAGGATTTAAAAGTAAGAAGACATCAAATAAAAAAACTAATACAAGCAAATCTTCAACTAAAAAATTAAACACTCATAGTAATAATAATAACAGTAATAATAATAACAGTAAGATTTCTTTTGAACATAAAACAAACATTTCGTTTGAATTAGCTCATATGTTAACTATAAAAGAATTTGAAAGGAATGAAGTTGAATTCAAGTTATTTCAATTTGAGCAGACCAATGATAGAGATATTGTAGGTTACAATTGTAGGTTTGTTAAAAATAATTTCAAATTTTCAATAAAAATTGAAAAGTTAAAGGCAAATAATCCTTCGAAGACACTAATTACTTTAAAAAAGAAAAAAATATTTGGAACAGAAAGAGACGAATTAACATTCAAAAAATTCAATGAAAACGTATACGAAGTTATAAAAAAATCAGAATCAAAAATTATGGCAAGTTGAATTCGATGACATAATTATAGATTTTATAATATCTAGTATAGATACAGTATAGTTTGAAATATATCCATACATATTTTTTAACACATTTTCATTAAAGAGTTTAAACTTATCAATATTAAGTCTATATATATCTATCTATCACTATCATACTAATATATACTTTTCTTATTTTCATTTGCTCATTGTATAATTGTTAATTTTAAACTTAATGAAAAATTAACATGCTTATTTGGATGTATCAACAACATATCTACCCAAAATTTTACCAGTTTCCATTAATTCGTAAACCTTTGGTAATTCGGATAAACCAACAACTTTAATAGGAGATTTAACTAATCCTCTAGAAAAGAAATCTAAGGCTTCTCTTGTGTCAGCTCTATTACCGACATAAGAACCTTTGATTTGGATTGATTTAACAACTTGATTAAAAACGTCAGATTTAACGACAGCATTGGCTGGCATACCAACAACGACAACAATACCTGTTGGTCTAATGTATTGAACTGATTGAGAAATTGCTTTGTCTGAGACAGAAACGTTGATGACACCATGTGGACCACCGTGTGTGGCTTCTTGAATATCTTTTACTATATCCTTAGATTTAGTGAAGTCAATAAAAACCTCACCACCACAGTTTTCAAATAATTTTTTTTTATCCTCACCACCATCTATACCGATTACTCTTAGACCCATTGCAGAAGCGTATTGTACTGCTAAGGACCCTAGGCCACCAGCTGCACCAGAGATAGCAACCCACTCACCAGGTTTTAAATCAGCTGTTTTTAATGCCTTGTATACGGTAACACCAGCACATAATATTGGTGCTACATTGGCTAAATCAGTACCAGATGGTATTCTTGCGGCTTGAACAGCATCAGCAGTAGCATACTGTTGGAATGACCCATCATGTGTGTAACCAGATAAATCAGCATGTTCACAGTTAGCCTCAAAACCGTTTTCACATAATTCACAAGACATACATGAACCATTTAACCATTTAATACCAGCAAAGTCACCAATTTTCCAGTTTTTAACATTATCACCCATTCCAACAACAACACCAGCACCTTCGTGACCACCAACTAGTGGTAACTTAACTGGTAATGGCCAATCACCTTTCCAAGCATGTAAATCGGTGTGACAAACACCAGAATATTTGACATTTATCAAAAGTTCGTTTGGTTTTGGTTTTGGAACAGGGATATCCTTATATTCTAATGGACCATTATTTTTATAGAAAATAACACCTTTTTGGGTTTTTGGAATTTGGTAAGTACTCTCATAGCATTTTGTAAAAATTCTACCTAAATACGTCTGTCTGGCAGAGTTAATTGTCCTTGTTGTAGATAATCTTAACATCGTCTTTTATTGTAATGATTTTTTTTAGTTTGATCAGTTACTTGACTCATACGCATAAAGAAACAAGTATAACAACAAGAAATTGTACTTAAAACGTATAATACATAAATATATATATGTGTATATATATAACAAAAATATTCTTATTAATCGGTAATAAGGAGAATTGTTGTTATTATATGTACGTTTATAAGCATATCTATCTTTGAATACAATTCTTACCCCTCATCATTTCAAAAATATGCTCTTAAAAATTACACTATCTAGAGCATTTTTACATGACTGTGGATTTATTTCCCAGTAGATATTAATTGTTTACAGTTCAAGAAAACTCTTTGGAACATACATAAAGCCACCTCTTCAGGTATTATTCCTGCCCGTGGCATAACAAAAGACTATTTAATGAGAGCAGTGAAAAGAAATTTTACGGAATATCTCTGAGGTTCATTAGACATGTTTCGTAAGTCTGCTTAGTCCACTATCTTGACATTATTTTCATCTATCTATCAGGTTGTTTTCTGCAGACAAAATTGCCTAAAATTTGAAAAAAAATTATCTGTATTATTTTAAACAGTATCGTTTATTATTTTCGAACTGCTTTTTTTTCGAACTTATAGAATGTTGAAAAATTTCGTCATAGTTGAGAAATATCCCAATTAGGAGATTTGGATCGGGATTATAATATTAATATCATTAATTTTCCGAGAAATTAAGCAAAACAAGTTTTCGAAATGTGCTAATTAAAAAAAAAACAAATAAACTTGCATCCAAACATTTCAGCGTGTAGTGTCTGGGTTTTTATACGGAATTTCGAAGTGACATACGCAAAAAGATGTGTTGCAATCACTGTTGTGCAGCAAGAAAAAGAAAGGAAAGCCATAAGAAAATGTTTGTATTTAGGAATATTATGTGTGAGATAGCTGCTTACTTTGGAAGAAAGGGTTTTGTAACAAGAGAGGCAACGATTTAGACTTTGTGAAAATTAGGTTGGACGGCACTTTGAGAACAAGTCATTCATGTTTTATAGTTGATCTTGCATCCGAGCTGGAGGCTAAAAGAAAAGAGGAGACCAGATTTTTGATGATTTGAGAAGAGGGTGATAGATAGAAAGATTTGGTTCTATATGGAGACAAGTGGTATCTCACTTTACATGCTAGTGCCTTGCAAGGTACTGTATTATACAAAGTACCATGCAGTTTTCTGGCCTGTGAATATTGAAAATAGCAGTGCAAATAACAGTTTATTTTTTGACCGATCGAATAGATTTTGTTCTATTAGTGTTGTAATAGATTGTTACGGCTATGTAAAAAAAAAGAGCAGCTTACTCTTCAAAAAATAGTAAAACGATCAAATAGAGTTTAAATAACTTCTTGGCTTATAAAAAATTAGTGTATTTTGTGAAAGGTCGACTATTCTAGAGTTATTCCATGTATGCAGTAAAATATGTAAGTTACGTCAAATTATGTCGGTTCCATCTTAAAGGAGCTATGCGTATCAGTATGGAAAGTAAAGACATTCTGTATATTACTGTTTCGCAGTATTTCAAATAGTAATGGGTATTCTCAAATACAACAGGCTTAGTATTTAAGATTACTTCCCTTGGTAATTAAGAATGATCATTCTAATAAAATTCATTAAATTAATGTCAGTAAATTGACAATATAATCATAAAATTACTGAATCGGATTATGGTAATTATTTTGGCAAGGGTTATGATATGAAGAAAAGTACTTACTGATATTTTCAACATTATAATAGTTTTGTGGTATTCTGAAAGTGAATAAATGCAGAAATTTTTTTATTGTAATATTATATAACAATTTTATTTAACATGTATAAAAATTCAAGTATATATTTATATGTATCAATTATCTTTCTTTCATGTGCAGATATTGGATTATGAATGCTAAAATTGTAGTGATAATATTGTTCTTGTACGTTTTTTAAAATAATATTGAGGTTGTTCATCAATGAAATGTGCAAATTAACGCTTACGTTGTTTCTTCCATTTGAAAGAAACAGAACCCGTTTTGGAATCTATAATTTTCTTTTTAGATCCATTTTTCATCACTTCTCTTTGTAAATTCATCCTAGATTCAATTTCTTTTAACTTATTTTCTCTTTCAAGATGACTTCTGACATTTTTGAATTTCTTTAGTTTCTTTTTGAGTACATTTTTTTGAACTTCATCATCCATTGTATAATTGTTATTGATCTCTGCCAATTGGTCGTTTGTTAATCTATTTTCCTTTCTATTTAACAGTTCGGTACTTGTATTAAAAAATACTTCTGGTTTAAAACTTTTCATATCAGAATTTGAATCCACAAAAACTGTATGTTTACTATCTGTACCACTTGAAAATGTTAAATTTTTAGATAGTTTATTAATTTTTGATAATTCTGATTGTCTAAGAGTTCTAATATAATTGGAATCTTGTGTCTTTAATAATTTTACTTGTCCCGTAGTCAATGTCTCATCGTGATCCTTACCATATCTGTTTGTAATTAATAAATTTGTATTTGAATCCTTCTTTGCATTATGCATACCATGATAATATTCATCAGCATTACGAGATTTAACCTTCTCTTTCAAATATTTAATTGTTTTTTCTTTCTTATGGTAATCAGCCGCTCTCTTCACATAATCTTTATGTTTCTCCAACAGACCAAGTCTGTTTCTACTTGATATCTGTGATCTTTCTCTATGTTGCTTCTTTTGTATATTATGAATCAGTTTTGCCATTTTAGTAAAATACAACTACTATGTGTCTTGTTTAACCTTACTTAGGTTATTTGATTTATATATATATATATAGATATATATCTACAAATGAAGAAAATTATACGTTAATTAATTTAACATATCTTAAAAGAACAACAATTCTTAATTTCTCCAATATTGTGAAGTATAACGTTCATTGAAATCTATTCACTTGAATTATTAAATGAGATGAGATGAGATGACTTGTAGAAAAGTATAATTTCAATATTTATTCACTGCCTAAAAATTTTTTTGCAATGTGAAAAAACCACCGGTCACAAAATACGAAGCACAGACATTTAGATTCATAGTGAGGAAGTCCCAAATGGTACGTGAGAATAGTAAGGGCAAATGCCAGGACACTGGATTCTTCTTAAGCAATACAGTCTTGTTTTCTTTGTCTTCTTTCTTAGCTCGAATTAGCTAGGTCTAGCTTGGAAATATAAAACTGAACAATTCTTAAATATTTTGTATTATTATTAATATTATTATATATTTATAAACTAGCGTAAATAATATTATGAATTAATAAATTAGTGAGTCATAGCGTGTGCGGGTATTGAAAGCTAATTTTTGTTAAAAATAAAGTGGAGCTATCTAAACTGAAGATGAAAATTGAACAAATAATGTTCTATAGTAATAAATTACAATCCACTTATAATAAGTAAGCAGCAAAAGCAGCAACGGCACCAGCACCAACAGCTAATTTAGCAGCACCGTTTTCGGTTTGAACAGCAACGGTAGTGTTAGAGGTAGCTTGGATTTGACCATCACCGATTTGAGAAACAGCAGCAGCGGTAACACGGGCAGCAGCAGTGGTAGCAGTAGTAGCTTGGATTTGACCGTCACCGATTTGAGAAACAGCAGCGGCAGAAGTAGCAGTAGCAGCTTGGACTTGACCGTCAGTGATTTGGGAAACAGCAGCTCTGGTTAAAGAGACAACGGAGACTAAAGCGACAATGGAAGAGAATTGCATTTTTAAATGTATATTAAGCGAGTGTATAAATTTTTTTTTTGTACTGGTTTTCTTATTAATTGACAATTATGATAAAAACAAATAAATAAAAAACCAATCCTTGAATCTTTTCAATTAGCAAGAAATACCGGCCTTATATACGAATTGGAAATCTATAATTTAATGAATATTCATATAAATTTAAAATTCTGTCATATTGCAACCCATTGCGAAAAAAGAAAAAAACATCTCAATTCAGAATTGTAAACTGAAATTTTTCAATTTTGTAAAACAGGCAACAATAAAATGCAGACATAAATAGAAACCAACTTAGAAATCTGTCTCCTGATAGGGTTCTTTTTTACCTAAAACTGTCACAAACGTCCAAAAAAACACTCGTTGTTGTTATTATTATTACTATTATTATTGTTGTTGTTGTTGCTTTGTTTGGTAGAGAGAAATTGTGAAATGTGTTCTAGGCATCATTTAAAGTGAGGAAACGTAAAAAAAACAGAAATACATGCACAACGACCCGCCGAAACAGAAGGAGAAACGCAGCGATAAATGGATACTGTCATCGTAAATAAGATTACGGCTACTATTCCTACTGCTGTTTGCGTGTATTGACTTTAAAGTTTTTATGTCGTGGTGTCGCGAGATACGCTGCACCAATCCGGAAAGACACATTCAAAAAGCAGTCGGGGCTAGCGTGTTCTAGTTTTTCGGTTGGGACTATTCGGCCGGTTCTGGAAGTCCACGCCCAATTCGTCAATTGTTTTGTTTTCTCAGAAGATTTCTGGACACACATTTAGGAGAGAAAAGACAGCAGTGATCAATAATTCGGTGAAACACCCGCATTGCATTGCGTGACAACTGTTGTAGTCACCTCAGAACAAATTTGTTGCATTGTTTCATGTTGTTGTAAATGGTGGTCAGGTGGGCTGGGAAAGCTGGAACGTACATAGGCAGAAACTGGCCAGGCCCTTAATGGGCCTGGTAACAAGAATCAGTAAAGAGGGAAAAACGAGAGGAAAGGGTAATTATGCACAGATAGAGTAAGAACACGCTGCGGTGTGCGCAAATTAAAAGGCTTATAAGGTACCGTAATAGTTTGCCGCGTCAGCTTCTTCATAAAGTAACATATCAATAAACAAAAACATGCAGCAAGATGGTACGGAAATTTGACAAAGATCTATTTTTATGTTATGTTTCAGTAATTAGTGTACTATCAGACAAATATTTTATCGAGATTACCAGAAAGATGCATTAGAAGAACAAAAAATAAATAATAAAGTTGAATTCAAGATGTATATCACGTGATAACTATCGTATTTTGTGTATTCCGCGGAGCCACCAAACCCTACCCAAACCCTAAATAGGGTTTGGGTATTTTTTATCTCCGTCGGATTTGTGTTTCCAATTGGAAACCCTGCTCGTTTAAAAAAAATATTCGAAATTGAAAAAAAGAAACGAAAACCTGTCCAGAGAATGTTACCTAATACAATTTTATGTTTTGAACGATATATTTTTTTCTTTTCTTACTTCATTCCCTCTAGTAAATATGAAGAGTTTACTTTTCTTCTCGAATTTTTATGTTAAAAGACAAGCTCGTCAAAACACTTTCTGGTACCGTTGCTCACTATAAAATTTCAAAACAAGAGCAAGTAAGCTATATTGCTAAGCAAAAAATAAAAATAATTGGATTTTCATAGTCTAAGTAAAGAGCTTCAATCCTCCGCTAGAAACTCTTTTTCACCGTAAATACAGAACTTCTCCTCTGCATGTAATAATTCAATAGCAGGTGGAGGCTTGATCATCTGAAGAATGTATGATGTCCTGATTATTTTTCTGATTACATCTTTGACGTTTCTTGAGCTTGGTACAAAATTTGAATTTTTCAAATTTTTACATTCAGTTTTCGTGTTTGTATGAAAGAGGTCCCGCAGTAATCAGTCATCATAACAATTGATGCAAAATATGTAACATGATAACATTTTATCCTTGACTGGAAATACTGTCGTCTTTTTTCTGTTCGCTTGGTTTGTGCCTTTTAAGCTTTGGAACTAACGATTTGACACTCAACAGCAACAACGATACCCTGTGATAATACCTTTTGTTATCTTAACGTTCCTTTTTCTTCTATATGTTTTTTTATTCCGTTGTTTCAACAATCTTAGTTCTTCTTTCATAACTAATTAATTGCTTGACATATTTTTTTCGTCTAAATCGTGATTGTTATAATTACTATAAATATATATATATATATAAAATATATATTTTTATATCTATCTATATAAAATAGTAAATAAGAGCCAAATTTCAAGTTTTTCTTTGCCAAGAACTATTGTTTGGAGCACACTCGTTGAAATAATCTTTTATAATCACGAAACGTTCTTCGAGTTGTTGGTAACATATAAATTTATCATATAATTGTTATAAAAAATGCCAGATCCAACTTTTCAAGATGAAATATTATTTGATAGTGACCAAAACGGCACTTTTAGCACATCTTGGAAACCAAGCTCAACTTCGATGCACACTACAGATAGCAAAAACATAGTTAGGACAAGATCTAGAAGAGGGTCCTCTTTAGGTAGAATTGACCTTGGTGATACAGTACGAAGCCTTGGTACAATGTCAAGTTCGAAACAAGAAAAGAAAGCATCTAAGAATAGATTAAAAGTGCTTTCAATGGAATCCAAAGGTGATAAAGATTTGATAAAAAAAATTTGGATTTCTTATAGAGAAATGACTTATCGTCACACATGGTTGAACCCATTGATAATACTTCTTTTTGTTTATTTCATGTACTTCACTTCAGGTAATAGAACAGAAACAAATCCATTACATCAATTCATTTATATATCTTACCAGATTGGTGATACGAATCAATATGGGAAAGGTATTAAAGATTTATCATTCATTTTTTTCCATATGATTTTTTTCACATTTGTTAGAGAGTTTTTAATGGATGTAATAATAAAACCTGTAACTATTAATGTTTTGAAAGTTACTTCCCGACATAAAATCAATAGAATAATGGAACAAGTATATACTACCTTCTATACAGGAGTTTCAGGTCCATTTGGTATTTATATTATGTACCATTCAGATTTATGGTTATTCGAGACTAAAACTATGTATATCACCTACCCTGATCTATACAATTCCTACCTTTACAAATTATTTTACTTAGGTCAAGCATCATTCTGGGCACAACAAGCCTGTGTTTTAGTTTTACAATTAGAGAAACCAAGAAAAGATCATACTGAATTGATTTTCCATCATATTGTCACTTTATTATTAATTTGGTCTTCATATGTTTTCCATTTTACAAAAATGGGTCTAGCAGTTTACATTACTATGGATGTTACTGATTGGTTATTAGCTTTATCTAAAACATTAAACTATCTGGAATCACCATTAGCCTCCCCACTATTTGCTTTCTTCTTTTTGAGTTGGTTGTATTTGCGCCACTACATTAATTTAAAAATTTTATGGTCAGTATTGACTCAATTCCGTACAGAAGGTCCTTATATACTGAATTTTGCTACTCAACAGTATAAATGTTGGATTTCTTTACCAATTGTATTTTCGCTAATTTTTGCACTACATTTATTGAATGTTTACTGGGTTATTCTTATTATTAGAGTTCTTTACAGAATAATATTCTTAGGAATTGAAAAGGATGAAAGAAGTGATAGTGAATCAGATTCAGAAGAAGACAGTGAAATTTCATCTGAATCTGGAGACTCAGAAAATGAAGCTTCAAATAAAGAAAAACAATTATAGAATTTTTTCTAAAGAGAGGGACACAAATAAATGCTCTCTGAAAGAAACAAAACCAACTTATAAAACTTAATCAGCAAAGTATGAGTAAATGAGTGGCATTGGAGAACAAGGAAACTCTTATAGACGAATAAATTTTTATAATTGTTTTTCAAGTCACACGTATGCATAAATCATCATTTTATAGATAAATAGAAAAAAAAATCATACCTTTATGTTACCATTATAAATTATTGTTTTTTTTAGTTATATACAAGATTATGTAACAATATATAATACTTTTGACATTTGAAGTATTTCTGAATGTAGTATTCAATATTCACAGATATCTTTCTTCTATTTTGATATCTTTAATAAACGATTCTTTAAACCACGTTCCCCAGCTTTTGATAAAACCCCTAACAATAAATTTACAGATCTTAATGAATCATCATTTCCAGGGATAGGATAAGTTACAAAAGATGGTTCCGAGTCTGTATCAATGATACCGATTGTTGGTACTCTAGCTTGCATAGCTTCCTTCAATGCATTTCTGTTTTCGGTTGGATTTAACACAACAAGTAAATCTGGTTTGACAATACCGACCTGTTCTTCTAAAGATAATTCTCTTCCAGTAGGTTTATCCAACATATCAACTTCATGTCTTTCCCAAGTTGATGAGATCTCTGTTGGGTTCGTTAAAGTACCAGGGATCCATCTTGAAGACACATAATAACCACGAGTTCTTTTGGCAGCTTCATACAAAGCCTTCTTTTGACCTTCTCTTGTTCCTAAGTATAGTATGATACCACCTCGCTCAGAAATACCTTCTACAACTTTTGCAGCTCTTTTCAAATGGTGTAATGTTTGATTTAGATCTATTATATGGATTCCCTTGTATTCACCATAAATAAATGGTTGGGTAGAGGCCCTCCATAATGTAGTAGATTGACCTAAATGAACACCTGCAGCAAGTAGTTTTGACATAGTCATCTTTTCTGGTGAAACAGGCGAACTTACATCTTTGTGAGGAAAATAAACGTTTTTAATATCTGCTCCCAATTTTGCAGTATGAGAAGCATGTCTCAATTGCCTTAGGAATAACTCTTGTGTCGTATAAGGTTTATCTCTCTGAGAAGGAATCAAATATGGGAATTTTTTACCATTGATCGAATTCGAATCCTGGAAGGCATTAATCGAAGATGGTAATGTGGTAGAAGAAGAAGTATCAATATTATCCATAGTTAAATTATCTCCTTCTATAATTTTGTTAGATTGAGAGTATTTCTTTAAAAATTCAAATAATTCAGCATCTAATTGTTTTTCCTTCGCAGTTAATGGAGTTTTCAATGTATCTTCCAATCCATCAATTTCTTCCACTGGAGTCGACTTCAATCTTTTCAGACTCTCAACAAGTTGATCATTATATTGTTTCTGACGTAATAGAAAAACATCGTCCTCTTCTTCTGTTGAATGCTCTAATTTACTAATACTAATATCATTTGTTCTCGCAGCTTCAACGTTAGAATCAGTTCCCGAAACTATGGTGGAATAATTTCTAAAGGACTTCAATGCCAACACCAACTTAGTAGAATTTGGATATCTATTTCTAAACAATAAAGAAACGGACATCTTATCAAAAGCAACTATTTCCAGTTTTTTTTATGTCAATTACGGATAGCAGAACCCAACGAATATTAACTATTCAATTGCACCAATAACTTTACTAGAAAAATACTGCTAACTGATATTGTGCTGTGAGCCACTCTCGAGCCCTCATAACCCAACTATAAACAACTTACAACACTTCTTAAACCTTCATTAATGCTAATATCTTTCATATATATTTGTAGATTTAGCCATATATTTCATTTTGAGATTCTTGGAGATTTAAATTGTAAGAAACCAAGCCGGGTAAGGAACTTTGTTATTTACAGACGTGATATAAAAGGACATCACTTGGAGATTGCGACCACTTTCCATTTGTGCTAGTACATATACTGAGAGTCCCATACAGTTCAGTGGTACTTTAGCGTATTTGAGTGGGTTATCTACAGTGGTTGTGACTACAAAACTACTAGGAGACTTTACTTTGGTGAAAAACTAAAGAGGACCTACGAGGAGAGAAGGGAAAGTTTTTGGGTATTCTTAATGCATGTGCCTTACAATTGAGCAAAGTCTTAACGATCTGCTTTCAGAGGATCCTGAGGATGGCGATAGATCAAAAGCGTTAGTGTTTGTGCTAGGAGACGAGGCACGCCAGTGCTTCGAGAAGACACTTCTCAAGAAGACGCAATTGAACTCTTCTATCGGTTCTGTTGTGCGGAGTCGCAATGATATAGAGGTGCTGTTCTTGAACAAGCCGCAAGTGTTGTTCATGTACTTGACTCGACTCGACTCCATCGAGAACACAAACGAGACCATGGAATACAACTATATAATTTTCTATGGACTGGACTGCCTGATCCAAGAGACAAACAAGCAGGCAACCGGCACATTCGATCTAGAACAAGTGCGACTCTCCAATCTCATATACAACATCAGTTTCACAGTGAAAAGAAAACACGCCCTGAAAGCACTGAAGTTCGTTCCCATGCAGAGCCAACAGACAGACATGGCCTCTACTTTACGCAAAATAGAAGAGTACTGGTCAACAGTATGCTGAAATATCCGTATACACACACATACACACACACACACACAGATATACATACACACATACATACATACACATACATACACACACATACATACACACACCATTTCAATTCCACAGTCTTGACATTTTCATCACCCATTCAGAAATGCACTGGAATGAAATGAAACAGCACCAGATGCACTTCAATGGATCCGGCAATCGCCAGGCTTGAGGCACATCTCTCATTGTCACTACCGTCGTCTCCTCCTATGTCCTGGTTTCGTCCCTATTGGGTTGAACTTGTCAAGAGAACTGGCCTATTCTTCTCGACAAGAGTGAATAAAGTTTCAAGATCTTTCGGCTTCTACGGCCATTTCTGCGCAAAAGGTTATCAAAATCATCTCGAAATTTTTGGAAAAAGTGAAAAATAAAATGCGTTTCAACGAAATGGAAATTTCAGTTCATCGACTGACTAAAATAATGAACTATATTGTTGATTCTTATGTTCAAGATGGGTTGTTCATTGTGATTGGGTTAGTGAGCTTTATGTTGTGGCAGAGTTGCGTATGCGAGTGTTGAAGGTCCAGTTTCAACGCAAAAAAATTATTGTCAAGTTTCGTTGCCGTTGAGTGACAGGATATTTTTGGTAGCACACTTTTAGATTACAATTGTAGAAAGACGGTGAACGTGAAGGGTAGTAACGAGGACAATATATATTAGATTGTTATTTTTGTTTGGTTTACGATCTCTTGTTCATTATTAGAGTCTGCGTGTTGTCATAATGGATGCTGAGGTTCATGGCGATGGCGATTCATCGATGAGGAAAGACACTAATCCTTTCCGTAATGGAGATGTGCAAGTGATGGATGAGTCTCTCGTTGATGAGGTAGCTAGTGAGAATAGTGATATTAACGATGCTATTGATATGTATAATGATATCGATGTTACTAAAGATGACGAAGACGATGAAGATGAAGATGACGGTGATGCGGAAGGTGAAGATGAGGAACTGAAAACTGGAAATGATCTGAAACCAGAGATTAATTATAGATCAATGGATCCTGGCAAGACTTCTTCTGAGTTATCTGACGATTTGAAAAAACATATTGAAAATGTGGTTAAGGATGATAAGGAAGTCGTGAACTCATCGGTTGATTCCTTCAATAAGACGTCATTGGATGATCCAATTCAATTCAAAAGAGTTTCGTCTTCTTCTGTGCTAAGCGAGCAATCAGATTCAAATTCAAATGTAGAAGATACTACTGTTGTAAAGATCGATGGAAATGTGACTTCAAGTGTAAATGAAACGTCAACTTTAGAAGATAACACTCAATCAACATTAAATCAATTTAGTGGTTCAAATATTACAACTAACGAAAACATTATTTTAGAAAATGATAAAACTCCAATGGTAATAAGTACGAATACTCCAAAATTGAAATCAACTGAATTTAATTCAACAACACCAATTTCAAATAAGGATGAGCTAACAACACATTTTGATAAAGATAATTCGTATAAAACTTCAATACCAAAATCTAAATCAACCCCCATATATACATCCAACACTAAAAATTCAATCATTCCAACTTCAAATTCAAATTCTAAATTGCATTCAAGTATACACTCGCATTCTAAAAAACCTTATATTAATAATAATTCCACACCAAAAATGCTACCCACCAGTCCTTCATCTTATAATGATCAAAATAAAAGAAAATCTAGTGCTTCAAGAATGAAAGGTGTGTTTTCCTCTTTAGTATCAAATATTAATATCAAGAGAAATCCTAATGGTGAAAAAAGGAAATCAGCTAATAGCAGTGTCAGTTCAATAAATAGTGGCAGTAGTGCAAGTTTGAAAATATCAACTCCTTATAACGCTAAACATGTTCATCATGTCGGAATAAATACAAAAACTGGTGAATATATTGGGTTACCTGAGGAATGGGAAAAATTATTAACCTCGAGTGGTATCTCCAAAAAAGAACAACAACAAAATATACAGGCTGTTATGGATATTGTAAAATTTTACCAAGATGCAACTGAAAATAGCGGTGAAGATAAAACTTTGAAGACTTTTTACGTTGGTGGTAATGGCAATAATACTACAACTGCTTCTGCTTATAGAACACCATCTACAACATCAACAAGTAGATTTATTTCACCTTCAAGAACTTCAGCTTCAGAAGACGTATACTATTCCCCAGATGCACCACAAGTTGCTCCATTTTCATCCACTTCGAATAATTCTACACCTTCTTTAAAGCCATCTTTATTTTTGGGAAATATGAGATCCGAGATTAACAGATCAACTTCTTCTACAGGCTCAAAAGGCAAATCCATTTCAAAAAATAACTCTATCACAGCTAATGATAAATATATCCCAAGTAGACCAGCTCCTAAACCACCTGGTTCTTCCGAAAATATATCATCATCTGATGTTAAAGATACTCCTAAGGCAAAGGAGCTTTCAAAAACCCCAAGTCAAAGTTCTCAAAAAACTCCTCTTCGTTCTGCCACTTTGAAAAGAGAACAACAACCTCTTCCACCAGTTCCAACTGAAGATAGTACGTATGATAAGGAAATAACAAAAGAAGAACCGAAAAAAGCTCCAGTAGCAATTCCCCCAATTCCAAATCCTATCAACGTACAATCGAGATCATCAGAAGCAACTTCTGAAGAAAATAGAACAAAATCATTAGAAAAGAAGAAAGAAGAAAGGGAAAAATTGAATAAAATACTGTATGACAAATTAGTAACTATAGTGTCAGTTGGTGATCCAAGTAAACTTTATAAAGATTTAGTTAAAATAGGTCAAGGTGCTTCTGGTGGTGTGTTTACTGCATATGATTCCACAGATAGCAACAGATTAGTTGCTATTAAACAAATGAATTTACAAAAACAACCTAAAAAGGAGTTAATTATTAATGAAATTATCGTTATGAAGGGAAGTAAACATGAAAACATTGTTAATTTTATCGACTCTTACTTATTAAAAGGTGATTTATGGGTAGTTATGGAATACATGGAAGGAGGTTCATTAACTGACGTTGTTACCCATTGTATATTAACAGAAGGTCAGATTGGTACCGTCTGTAAAGAAACTTTGGGTGGTCTTGCATTTTTACACTCCAAAGGGGTTATTCATAGGGATATTAAATCTGATAATATTTTGTTATCAATGGAAGGTAACATTAAATTAACAGATTTCGGTTTTTGTGCTCAAATTAATGAAGTTCATTTAAAAAGAACAACAATGGTTGGTACTCCATACTGGATGGCTCCAGAAGTGGTCTCAAGAAAGGAATACGGTCCAAAAGTTGATATTTGGTCTCTGGGTATTATGATTATTGAAATGATAGAAGGTGAGCCTCCTTACTTGAATGAAACACCATTGAGAGCTTTATATTTAATTGCAACAAATGGTACACCTCAACTAAAAGATCCTGATGTCTTGAGTGATGTTTTAAGGAAATTTTTAGATTGGTGTTTGACTGTAAATCCTGATGAGAGAGCAACTGCTATGGAATTATTAAGTCACCCATTTATTACTGAACATGCTGATGAAAAAATATCCTTAGCACCACTTGTAAAATTAGCCAACATGAAAAAAATATCTGAGCAAGACGATAGTGATGAAGAAGACACAACTGATGACGAAGTCGAAGAAGTAAACGAAAATAATGATAATGATTTATAAGATATAATACATCATACATTTGAAGGACATATACATAACATATTAACATATTGAATGACATTTCGTCAAATATAATTCAATATCCATTCCAAATATCGTAGTTTGGTATTTTTAAAATGAAAACAAAACAATATATATTATATTTATTTTATAAATACCCTACATTCTATAAATTATTTTTAAAAAATATTGTTATAGATTATTAACTTACGATTGAACCTGGAATATATAATGGTAAGTTAGTTAAATTAATTTTAAGTAGCACTAACTCTGTTCTAGAGGTGATTCTTCCTTTTGGTTTTCATTATCAAAATCATTGTTATTTTTTATATCAGTTTCCGGAATTTCTAATGTCGATTTTGAAGAACCCAATCTCCCTTCGAAATCGGAACTCTGATCGTTTTCGCTATAGAATAATTTAGGAGTTTCATCTTTTAAAGAAGAATTTTCATCCACGGTCACTTGTACAAAAAACATTTTCACCTCATTCATTCCTTTGTTTTCAAAAGCGTACTGATTAAATGCAGGAACTTGAAATGAAGAGCCTTCAATAATTACAAATTTATTGTGTGATAAAGTCACTTCAACTATACCTTGGATGACATAAAAGGTCATAAAAGTATTGTATGAATCACTCAACTTCTTTTTAGATGCGATCGGTATTTTCAACATACCACTTGCAAAGTGCTCTTTATGTTTATCAAACATAACCTCCAACGAAAAAGTTTCATCTTTAGTCTCCCGTATCTGTTCAGATTGAGATAGATTCGGAGCGAATGCTACGATTTCATCCTTCTTAGATGTATCGCTTATATTAATATTTGCCTCCAATATTCCTCTTTTTAACCATTGAGTGTTGGGTACAGATCCAGATTTAATATCGTTTAAAAGTTCCCTGTTTGGGTTAAATGCATTGTTATCCCTTGGTTTCCTAGGTCTACCTCTTTTTTTACCAGTTGGAACATAATTGTATGGTCTTGTCCTAGTTGTTTGTTGTTTACTTTGTCTTTCAAGCCTATTTGCCTCAGCTTCGGCTTCATCTTCATCAACATATTCATGAGTAACAATTTTTTCGATCTCCAGTTCAGGTTTGGTAGATTTCCTTTTATATACTATTTTTTCGTTTCTCCAATACTCTAATGGAGCAACCTTAATTCTTTTTGATCTCCTTACTTTGTTATTATCGTTTCCCCCATTATCTTTATTACCTAAAACTTCAAGTGCTTGACTTTGTATATATTCTTCATCACTATCCTCGGTGAGAAAACTAGTTTGCCTTCTTTTCCTATTTGTAAGTTGAAAGGAATTATTGGATGTATCAGTGTTATATGCGTGTTCTTCATGCTTATGACTATTTTCATATTCATCGCTGGAACTATCTTCATCAGAATCATTCTCTTCAGATGACTCACCTTCCTGTATGTAATCTCTATCTTCTTCACTCATTAACTCATATTGATAATCAGAATCATCTTTAATTTCATTTTCTAAAATTGCATTATCGGAAGTATTAAATGAAGTTTCATTTCTACTTAAATCGTCATCATTCTCATCATCTGCTATCAGTTCCGGTACATCTCTATAATCGGCCTTACGTAATTTGTTTGGAGTTAGTTTTATTTCTTGACCAATGACCCTTGTATCATCTTCAATCATTGATTCATCATGTTTTGGTGTATATTTCGGACGTGGTAAAATAATATCTTCATCATTGAATGCATCTTCATCCTGGTCTATCAGTTGCTCAGGAAATGAATTATCATTATCATCGTTTTTAATATCATTGTTGACTTCATCTTGTGGGAAATAATCATCTGCATAAATCTGTTCTTTTTGGTGTCCTTTACCTGACCGATTTTCATTTCCAAATTCATGTATACTCGATTCTCTTCTTGAAATACTGCTTCTAATATATGGGAATTTTGGTATTTTAAATCTATTTAACTGGTCGACATATCCTGATCTTTGTATATCTTCATTTGATGGTGATTCATTTTTATTAGAAAATTGATTATTTATATTAGCATTTATTGTAGTTTCAGTGTCATCATTAAAAAAATCATCAATATTTTCCATACTATACTCATCTCGTTCAACATTTTGTTTTGCATTTATCCCAGTTTTTCTGGATCGTATACCAAGATTCATATAATCCATCTTCTAATAATAATTATAAATGATTAAATTGGAATAGTGAACGTGATGATCTGATTGTTTATTATCTTTTCAAATCTCTAATCTTAAAGCAATCTTCTCAAGGAAATAAATCCAAAAGAATAATTCTAAATTGACAATTGTAATAAGTTATTATTAGTTGGTGTTTTTAATCTAGTTTAGAAAAGTTATCAGTTAAATAAGTAACATTACATATAGATTATCTTTTTAATATATAAGTGATGTTATAATATATAGTTAATTAATTTACAATATTTACATATTGTAAATTAATGTCTGAAGCTTATACGCGTTTGTCGGGTAATTGGCGAAGAACTTTGCTGTATTTTATATACAGCTAAAAGAGAGGGAGAAGCAATAATTGATGCTTCATGCATGTTATGTATATAGATATGAACAGAATCAAATATTATAATAAAGTAAACCATTAATATTTTGACCTGGAAGAAATAAGTTTTAAATTGATCCAACTTGTTATAGAAAGAAAAATTGATAAACATAATTATACCGCTTTGAAAATAAGAAATGGATTTTTTTGACCAAAATATTATTGAGATAAAGAGGATGAAATAATGTTATCTATCACTTCTTTTGAATACCCTGGGCCATACCCATGACACACTTCATTACCTTTCAAATTTTCCATGATGTACTGCATATTTAGATCTTGAGTCTCTGAAATCTTTCGAAGATACTCCCATGTCTCTGGAACTGTATAATATTTTATATTAACTGTTGTATCTAAACCAGTTTTGTTCATATGAGATCTTGTGATATTTTCTATGAAGCTTGATTTTGTAGAAGAGAAGTTCTGAGCTTTGACTAAATTTTCTGTATTATTTGAACTTGATGGGTTGTTATTATTATTGTTATTGTTGTTTGCATTTAAAATCAATTTTTTATTAATTTCCCTTAAAGACTCTAATTCTTTCATTAGAATTGCATTTGCATTTTCTGAATGTTCTAATTTACTTTCCAACTCTTTTATTTTTGCTTCTTTTCTATTTCTAAATGCTTTTTGAGCATCTCTATTTTTCCTTCTTTTTGCCTCTTTTTCATCCAACATTGAATAATCATCATCTGGTTCATTACTAACTGGTGTATATTTCATTCTTCCATCTGCATCAAGATTATTTTTATTTTCATTATTATAGTCTAAATTATTTAAAACCAAATCATCAAGTCCGGATGAAAGTCCATCAGTGTTTATGATACCATTACCAATATTATAAGCTGTATCAGCAAAATTATCAGAACCTGCTACATTATTAAAATTCGCAGTAGTATTACCCAAAAGATCATTACCTAACATGTTGAACAAACTTGAATTTTCTCGTTGCTGTAATAAATTCATTTCATTGGATTCATTTGCATCTTTTATTATATCATAATTATAACTCTCAAACTCGTTCATCTTTAAATAAAAGTATACTTGTCTTCTGTCTACCTCCCTTGCTTTCTTATTTCTTACAATTTATCAGAAATATTTTAAAAGTCATTAAATAAAAAGCTTGCTTAAAAAAAAATCAAACAGTTAAACCAAACTATTACTTCAAGGAACATAAAAGCTTATATTAAATTGAACTAAATTACATTATAGTTCTATTAAACTTTCGATGAATGAAATAAAAAAACTTCTAAAACTAAGATGTTATAGTGAAAAAAAACTAATCAATGATTTCGCCCAGGATCGAACTGGGGACGTTCTGCGTGTTAAGCAGATGCCATAACCAACTAGACCACGAAACCAATTAATTCGTATTATTTCCCATTTTTCATTGATCCAACACTCGTCAAAACAGAGATCGCAGTAAAACACTTTTTGTTCCGTTGCAAGTGAGCGAGAAGAGAGAGCCGCGAGGAAGAAAAACAAGAATGTAGTCTTACACCCGATTACCCGACTAACAAGCAACAATTATTTTTTCAAGATACAAAAATGCAATGATACAGGAAAATGGAAACCACATTTGCTACTGCACGAACGACAGAAAACAAAAAAACAACAACAAAAAAAGATAAAACCACCCGTCCGTGCTCTCCTTGCTCCCTCACCCCTCCCGTTTAGAGATACATTTGTGCAAATGTCTCTCTAAACGGTAACCAGACAGACTTCGCCATTATACCGCTTCCCTTGCTCTCTCATTTTTTCTTTTCTTTTTTTCGCTGTGGTAAGCATCTGTTTTTGCGGAAGACACTGTCCTGCTCGTTCTTGCTTAACACCGACCTCGGCCGGCAAAAAAAAAGAAACACAAAATATACGCATCCTCCCGCATAACCCTCGCACATCCCGTCGTCGCCTAATGAACTCATACGCTGTCTTCACAAATAATCTCATTTTAACTCGCTCCCACGACAACCACACAGGCAGACAAAATATCTTGCGGCTCCGATTTTCTGCCACCCTTCTCAGCGGCTTTCTTCCCCTCCATCCCCCGCCAAGTAAAATGAAGTATAGTAGTTCTCTGCTTATACTAATCTTGAAAAAGCTGTTTTTCAACCATAGTGAGCAAAAATGAAAAATTATTGTTATTGTTATTACTATCTTTCAGATATTTGCTGCTATAATGATAAACTTTATATTGTATGCACTATGGTGTCTACCATTATATTATTTCTATTATTATGTGCTGAATTTATTGAAAACAAATGCTTTCTAGTGGTACTATTTTATTTATTTATTATAGCAAGTATCTCCTTTTTATTTTCAGTTTAATACCCATCGATCAATTCCATCAGGTCTCCTATAGCCAATAGTTATACTATTAGTCTCATTATCATTATCATTATTTCATTTGGACACTTATACTACACATACATATATATATACCTAGATATATATATATCGTTCAAAATTATTGATAGTTGTATTAGGATATAAAGTATAACAAGAGCTATTTTTAAGTACCGTTGGATTTGTGAAGTGTTTTGATAAAATATCTACAGACTCATATAAATAAAGTAACCATATACCATTTTATTTTGTTTTGGTAGAGTTCATCATTTTTTCCATTCCTGCATTGTTTATTTTTATACAGATAAGTTATTAATACAAAAAAGAATAATAAGACAAAGAAGAAGTTTCTGAAGTATTCATATACCATTTTAAAAAGTTAAGTAATAGATTATTGCTTTTCTCTTTACCACATTATTTTTTTAAAGGAACTTAAAAATGTCTAGTTTATTCACAAAATGGTTTTTATCAGAGAAACCAGTCAATTCAACTGTCTCTGATTTACAATTAAGTTTTGATATAAATCAAACACTTAAAAAATTGAAAAATTACCAATGGAATAAAAAAGATATTTTACATTATACCTTTTTAGGATCAATTTTTTTATTTGTATTCATTGCTAATCCTGCTCCAATTATTTTTAAAGTTTTATTTTATTCATTTTTAACTTTATTATTTTTATTACCAATTACTTCACAATTTTTTTGGAATGCTTTACCAATTTTAACTTGGTTAGCACTATATTTTTCATCATCATATTTTGATGCAACAAAAAGACCAAGAATCACTGTAAAAGTTTTACCTGCAATTGAAACCATTTTATATGGTGATAATTTAAGTGATATTTTAGCCACTACAACAAATTCATTCTTTGATATTTTGGCTTGGTTACCATATGGTATTTTCCATTTTGGAGCTCCATTCGTTGTTGCCATTATTTTATTTTTATTTGGTCCGCCAACTATATTAAGAGGCTATGCTTTTGCATTCGGTTATATGAACTTATTTGGTGTCATTATGCAAAATGTTTTCCCAGCTGCACCACCTTGGTATAAGATTTTATATGGTTTGCAAACAGCTCATTATGGTATGCATGGTTCTCCAGGTGGTTTAGCAAGAATTGATAAATTATTTCATATAAACTTGTATACATCAGGTTTTGAAAATTCTTCCGTTATTTTTGGTGCATTCCCATCATTACATTCAGGATGTGCAACAATGGAAGCTTTATTTTTCTCATATTGTTTCCCAAAATTGACACCTTTATTCATTTTTTACGTGTTTTGGTTATGGTGGTCAACCATGTATTTAACTCATCATTATTTTGTCGATTTAATGATGGGTTCTGTATTATCGTATGTCATTTTCCAGTACACAAAATATACCCATTTACCTGCAGTCAATACAAGTTTATTTTGCAGATGGTCGTATGGTTCCATAGAACAATACGATATGGTCAAAAATAATCCTTTGAATGCAAGTCCTATTGATATAGAAAGTGTTCCATTAGGGGATATGGATAATAATTTTGAACTAAGTGTAGTAAGAGAATCGAGCAGAAGTCCTTCTATCTTTGATGCTCCTTATACTTCTCAATCCTCCTCAACTTCAAATACATCGTTGGGAGAAACTCGTGAACAAACAGCTTCTCCAAGACTAACAAAACAAAGATCAACTTAAATTTAGTTGCTTCTTATTAGCATTTTCAAACTTCATCATCCATCTGGGATTCGGATTCCCATAGCTTTTTTTGCCCAGTTACAATAGTACATTGTCACTTTTGCTGCAGTACTTATAAATACTGTATTATAGAATATATATAGACTATGACTTAACCAGTCAAATGTGCATTATTGATTTGACACGCTCCCTTTTTTAGCTTGAAATAAGAACATCTTTGCAAAGTCAATCATTTATATACCTTATAATTTTTATTAAATAGATGTCAATAAATAATTTTTCAAATGCCAAAAAAAAAAACCTTTGACTGAAAACTTAATGTATTTATCACTTACATATTCTTGTTGACTATTTACAAGTTAACTCTTATCACTATAAATTCTAAGTTATTATAAAATACTTTTATTTGATCTTTCCAATATCGAATTGTAACCTGTTGCCCTCTCAATTGATGATGATACATCAAGATTCTTTGATGTGTCAACTTTTACAATGGATGATCTAATAACACGAGGGTCCTTCCTTAGAGTTCTTAAAATTTCATTTTGTACACCTGCAGAAGAATCAAATAACATCATAAAATGGTAACCTTGAAAATGTTTCTCTTGGTCAACCTTGGTAATTTTTGGCAAGAATCGAGTACCCATAGGTATAATCCTTCTTAGAACACCTCTATTATTTATAATCAATTTTCCAATTGTGGTAGCCAAATCTTTAGCCTCCTTATTAGCAGTCATTGGATTAACCACACGTACAATACTAACTAACTCATATAACATAATTGTCTTTTTCCTTTTTTAAAACTCTTCAATTGTCGTCTCTTAGGATGCCAATAATATTAGTTTATTCTGAAATTAATTCTGTTTGTCGTAAAATGAAAATTCAACCAAACAATATATTCCTATAAGACCAAAACTTCACAATAGTACAGTTCTAGAGATAGTAACTTATATATTACGTTCTAAAAGTTTTGAAAGATATTTTATTTCACATATAGATATTATGTGATAACTTATATTATATTATAATGTTTAATTTTTAATATTGAACATTTTGAAATATTGGTTACCCGATTATATATATATATATATATATATATATATATTTCGAACCTTTTGAAAAGATATCTTAGAAAGTTCCTTAACATGTAGTAGTCATTAAGGAAAATAATTATATACTATATAGAAATATCCTGGGGGAGATCCAATAGCAATTTAAGCAAGGTATATAACAGAGTAAATTTTGAATGCAAAGAGAGCTGATATGCAACATTAATCCAAAATCTACCGAGTAAGAACATTTTTAATAACTTTGATTTAATATGAGCCTTATGCAATGGATGTTTGGCAAAAGCCTTACTCCTCAGGAAAGACTAAAAAAAGTATGTTATATTGGAAAAAAAGGAGCTTTATATATTATTTTAATATTTTAACATTTAACATTGCAAATACTAACATTATGTTTTTAACGTGTTGTTACACTGTTTAAATTTTTTGATAGAATCAACGTACATTGGAGAAGACTCAAAGAGAGTTAGAAAGAGAAAAAAGAAAATTAGAAATACAAGAAAAGAAACTAGTAGCTGATATTAAAAAATCTGCTAAAAATGGGCAAATAAATGCTGCTAAAATACAAGCAAAAGATTTAGTGAGGACAAAAAATTATATTCAAAGGTTTGATAATACGAGAACTCAATTACAAGCAATTTCATTAAGAATACAAGCTGTAAGAAGTAGTGATCAAATGTCGTCATCAATGCGTGAAGCTACTATTTTATTATCAGGTATGAACAGATCAATGAACTTACCACAGTTACAAAATATTACAATGGAGTTTGAAAAGCAAAATGATCTTATGGATCAAAGACAAGAATTCATGGATGAATCAATCGATAATGTTATGGGAGATGAATTAGATGAAGATGAAGAGGCTGAAGAGATTATTAGCAAAGTTTTAGATGAAATTGGTGTTGATTTAAATGCCAAGTTGAAGGATACACCTCAGAATCTTGTTAAAAATAATGAAATAGAGGAGCCTGGGCAATTGATTGGCGAGGCTATAGGTGGAACTAATTTGGGTTCGCCTGGGAATGTTGATGATGAACTACAAGCAAGATTAAATAGTTTGAAACGTTAAATAAATACAGACATATCTTTGTATGAGAATACGTTTCAACTATACATTAATATTGGAGGATTGGCCAAATTCTCTTGATGAATGGTATAATAATTTTTGCAAAATATTCAAGCATTCCATTACTGTTTATTTGTCTCTAAATCTTCAATTAAATAATAATAATATTAATAATGATAATAATAAGAAATTGAATACAAAAAATATTAGTACAAGTTACATATGTTTCACTTTACTATAGTGTATACAAAAATAATCTTATAAAATCATATCATTTCTCCTTGTAACTCTATCTGATCTGAATTTGTTCATAGAGAAAATTACATATGCCACCATATTTGAGAAAACAATAAATAAGTATTATATAACGCGAACTAAGAAATAAAATTGATTGCTAATGACAATTATATATAACAATTTTGATCACCTGATACTATTAAACATACATACTATTTTTATTAAATATTTCTTATTTTTTGACTAAAATATTTTTTCTATTTTATAATTCTCGGATAACTTATTAAATTATATTTGAAATTATTTCATTTATATTTTACAAGTAGTATTTCCGAACAACTAATACTTGTTAGAAATAAATATTGATGATATTTTATCATGTATGTTTTAATGTATTTTTTATTCCATGGACAAAAAGGAGAAATGCCATTCATTTATTTATATTGGTAGCACTTTAAGATAAACTTTTTTGTATGTTATTTTTTACTAATAATTGCTTATATGATTAACTATAAAATGTGGTTATTATTCATATGTTCACAAATTTAATATTTATTAAAATACGTTCAATGGTATATAAATTTTATTACTATAATAATAAATAATATAATGCAACATTCTCAAACAGAAGAGACGATTTCACTAGCGTGTTTCAAGATATCAACCATCTTCTTACATTCTAATCTTCTTTGAATTGTACCATCATTTTCTTTGGTCAATTCTTCGATATTTCTTTCATTATATAATTTTTCCAATAAAACTTTTTGGATTTCTGTCCTACTCTTTACAATTAACTTCAACATTAAAGCCTTTGGAATAACATCTGCAACAGTTCTCTTGACAATGTTGAAGTAACTACTGATTAATAACTTGATAACCTCAGTTTCCATTGTTTCTCTATCGGTCATTTGACCTGTAGCTTTCAAAACTGGAGGTGGGGATTCTAATGAAGCAAGCTTCTTTTTGTTTTTTGAGGAGAAGAAACCACCAAAGAAACCAGATTTTTCTTCAGGAGATGGGACTGCTGCAGTTGCTGGAGTAGCAGTATTTGGTACTTGTTTTCCGGTCTTAGGATCCACAGTAACTTGACGTGGATGTAATTTCTCATCGACCATAGCCATAGCTTGTGAACCTTTTAATAAATCAGGATGTGCGGTATTAATATAAGTTTCTTCAGATTTAATAATATCTATAACAAATTCATTTGTTGGAATTATAGCTTCCTTTAGATACTCAACAAATTGATTTGAAATAGCTTCTCTTAAAGCTGGATATCTAGAATATTTTGGTTGTTTAATAATTTGCTTTAACATACGAACTAATTCATCAAAAATTAAAGAAATTAACTTTAAAGAAGGTTCTTCGAATCTTTTGATTTGTTGTCTAACTAATACTTCAAAAGCTTCAGTACCAACAAATAAAGATGGAGCAGAACCAGAAGAATTATACATAATTGTTCTAATGTCAGAATCCTTAATTTGATCAAATGGATCTAAAGCATCAACACCATTCTTGAAAACTTCGTGAAAAACAAAAGAAACTCTTGCACCACCAGATAATTCGTTAGAAGACATTTCTTTTGCTTCACCATCTAAGATACCAGCATACTCATTTGAAAAATCAGTAATCATACTTAATACAATAGAATTTGAAGAATCCATTGTTTCTGGTCCTAAATTAAATAATTCAGTTTGATATTTTTTCAAAGTAGCTTCAATTTTAGCTTTAATTTCTGGTAAAGTTTGTCTAATATGATGTAATAAAATAGAATTCAATTTTTTAGCTAAATATGGTGTACCACAATATTGAGATTTTGAAGAATATGAAGAATGATTTTCAAAAAATTTTTTTTCATCATCTAAAGCAGCTCTAATTGTCTTTCTATGTTCAATATCTTTTTGACCTCTATTTATAACTGGAATATAACCATATCTTAATGGAATAACTCTACCGGCTAAAATATCAATAACATCAGTACCTTGATCCATTAAATCAACTTTAGTTAATACACCAATGGTTCTTGTACCTTCTGGATCGACTTCTCTTGCTAATTTCAAACCATCACTATTAGCTAAATCAGTATTAGCTGCATTAACAGATAAAATAATTGCATTTGGTTTAGAAATATATTTTAATAACATATCTTTAATTTGTCTTTCGATATCAGGTGGTTGGTCACCTACTGGAACTTTTGTTAAACCAGGAAGATCGACTAAAGTTAAAGTTAAAACATGAGGAGAATAAATTCTCAAATTAATTGGAACAGGTGAAATACCAAGATTACCACCTGTAACTTTATCAGTTTCTCTTACAATTTCTTGTCTAATTTCTTCAAAATTGAAAAATTTTCTACCTGGTAAATGTAAAAATTCACCCCATTCATTTTGATTATCTTCTGCTTGTCCCTTAACTATCGAATCATTATTATTTGCTTTACTATCATCTTTAGCCTTATTATCATCTAAATCTAAATCTAATAATTCATTAGCAGCCGATTTAACATTAGCATTAGAACTCGAATCGTCTTTGGAAGCTCTTCTATTGATCAATTGTAAAACCAATGGTCTTCTAGTGACAATACCAGTACCTCTTGGCAAAAAATCTCTACCAACAATATTTTCCAAAACAGAAGACTTACCAGAAGATTGTGAACCCACAACTGTGATTTGTGGCAAATCAATTGGTGATTGAGAACCTCCACCTAATGGCGCCAAGGCATCTTGCAATTTATTAATAGTCGAAATCAAATATTCATCCATTTTTCACCTTCGTTTGTACTGTTTGTTTGTGTTTTATTTTTTTTGTTTTCTCTCAGTCTATGTTCCATCCACTAGAAGAGACGGCGATAGAAAAAAGGGGGATCACTACAAATTCAAATCTTATTGTCAACAACGAAAGATCACAACAATGCAATTACTAATAAACCGTAAACCGCAAAGCACACGAAACCAATCTAACCAGCTACTTACCCCACAACAACAACCATATAATAAATACATACATAAATAATTATATATTTATATTTTTATATACTTATTTATATATATTTATATCTGTAAATATAAATATCCAAATATTAAAAATCTTATCTGCCGCGTTTTATTGCTTGTTCCTGCATTGATCTCTGTGCGCATGTCTATTTTAGGAAAGAGGAAACCGTGACAGAAACACAGAACGCCCGGTAGAAACGCATAATAAGCCTAGTTTGGAGGCCGGGTAACATGTAAGAACCACAGTAATGAGAACACTGTCACAGAACCAGCAAGCCAAAACTCACAGGTGGGCGCAATGGCATGTGAAGGTAGAGGTACAGCTACAAGTTGCAAGATCGATGCATGGATGTGCAGATATTGGTATTGAGAGTTGTGGTAGTTTTCTACATGAGAAGAGTGTGTGGCGTGGGATTCTTTCACTGGGTATATCAGTGAGAAGTGTGTGTTACCCGGAGCATACTTTCGTTACCCAAAATTGAAACCCAAGAGAGAAAATATGTTATAGTGGTAAAAACAGGCTAACTAATATACCCAAATCTATTATTAGTAGGATATAAACTTGATGGTTGTATTGATTGATGGATGTGTATTTGATGTGGTGTGTGTGGTGTGGCAACTAGGGTCTTAGCAGGGTGCTTGAGTCATTTGTTTGTTTGGTAAAAGTGAAAAGCGTCAATAGGTGTGTGTTGGAGTGCAATTGAGTTTATTAGACGACTGGTAATTTTGTTTCCGTTTCATATTAGTTTAGTTGATTGTGGTTGTTCCATTGTGCGACTTGTGAAGGAGGAAAAGTGGATTGAAAGAACATTAGTATAGAGGTTTATACACACGTAGAGGGGAAAGCAGCATGAATTATCAAAAAGTGTATGGTATTACTGGTCCTGTCTCGACTGCGGCTCCTACTGCCGCAGAGAATAAACTGAATGATGAGTTGATTCAGGAATTGAAGAAAGAAGGATCGTTTGAATCTGAGCAGGAGACAAACAATAGGGTGAAGGTCTTGGGGATCTTGCAGGAATTGACACAGGCGTTCGTTTACAAAGTGTACAAAAATAAAAATATGTCAGATGGTATGGCAAAAGATGCGGGTGGGAAAGTGTTTACGTTTGGTTCTTATAGATTAGGTGTTCATGGGCCAGGTAGTGATATTGATACGTTAGTTGTGGTTCCCAAATATGTGACAAGAGAAGATTTTTTCACCATATTCGATCAGTTGTTGAGAGAGAGAAAAGAATTGGATGAGATTGCTCCAGTTCCAGATGCATATGTTCCTATTATCAAAATTAAGTTTAGTGGTATTTCAATTGATTTGATTTATGCAAAACTAGATATCGCTCAAGTACCATTAAATTTACAATTAAATGATAAGAATTTATTGAGAAACTTAGATGAAAAAGATTTAAGATCACTTAATGGTACAAGAGTTACAGATGAAATTTTAGAATTAGTACCAAAACCAATTATATTTAGAATTGCATTAAGGGCTATTAAATTATGGGCACAAAGAAGAGCAGTATATGGTAATGTTTTCAGTTTTCCAGGTGGTGTTGCATGGGCAATGTTAGTCGCAAGAATATGTCAACTTTATCCAAATGCTTGTAGTGCAGTCATTTTAAATAGATTTTTTAAGATTTTGTCCGAATGGAAATGGCCACAACCGGTTGTTCTAAAACCAATTGAGGATGGTCCATTACAAGTGCGTGTCTGGAATCCTAAAATTTATGCTCAAGATAGATCTCATAGAATGCCGGTCATCACTCCAGCTTATCCATCTATGTGTGCTACTCATAATATAACAGAATCAACAAAAAAAGTTATTTTAAAAGAATTTGAAAGGGGTATGAGAATTACAAATGATATTTTCTCAAATAAATTAACTTGGAATGATTTATTCAAAAAGCATACATTTTTTTATGATTATAAATTTTATTTAACTATAACAACTACAACTAAAGGAACAGATGAGGATCATTTGAAATGGAGTGGTCTGGTTGAAAGTAAAGTTAGATTATTGATTTTAAAATTAGAAGTATTACCGGGGATTGTTTTGACACACCCATATGTAAAACCATTTGAGAGCTCATATGCTTATAAAAATGATGATGAAGCTAAACAAATTATAAATAGTTATGGAACACATAAAACTGAAGCAAGTTTAAATAATTTTACTAAAATAACAGAAGAAAATAAAACAGATGATAGTATTAAAGACCTAAAACAACTACATATGATGACGATGTATATTGGTGTTGCAGTTAATGTCGAAAATAAAAAGGAAAAAATTGATATTCATGTTCCATGTAACGAATTTTTGAACTTGTGTAGGAATATAAATGACGACTATCAAGATGCAGATAAATTTGCATTATCGATAAGATATGTTAAATTATATGATTTGCCTGATGAAGTTTATGGTGAGAATGAATCAAGACCAAGTAAGAAGAAACATAAGAGGAGAAAGGGAGAGAGTGAGGTTGACCCAAATAAAAAATCAAAGTCAAGCATCGAAGAACAAGCTAATTCTGCTGAATATTAGATAGGTCAAATCTATTTAGTTAAAGTAGGTCGAGCAGTCATTGATCTATAAAATGCATAAAATTTAAAAATCTTCTATAGTATTTTAATATATCTGTTTTTTGTAAAAAAAAATTTGATTAAATGTATACTTCAGAAGTATTATTTATTGTTTATAAAACTTTTTATAATTCTACATTTATTTATTATCACAAATGATATAATTTATATTGGATTCCAGGCTCTATATCTTTTTTCCCGAATCTATGAAATACTTTTAAAGAAAGTGAGAAGAGCCATCTTTAACTTTAATTCAAGATAAGTCAAAAATATGTAAAAAAATTCTAAACTTTGAACATCTCTCTAAACTTCAGATATTATTGAAGCTTTTCATAAAATGCAATTGATCCAATCAAGCTATTTAATAACTTGTATGTATTAATAGTAAAGTCAGCAGCCAGCGAAAGTACAATGGAATTAGACCGCCAAGCTCTACCATTATGTAAGGAATTATTTGAGAAGTTAACCATTGATACTAATGATAAACTATGTGTCTTAAGCTTTGAACGAAATCATGATCATATAACAACAAGATATTTTATTTCAGATGAAAAGGATAAAATAGAGATTATTTGTTTCAAGAATACTTTTTTAAAGGTTTTTAAGGAAGCTCATGATTATTTTTATACCATTATTGATAGAAAATCAGACTTGTTACAAGAAGTATTATTAATAAATGATATTTATATTTGTACAGTTGCATTACTTCTTACAACTCCGGAAAATAAAACTGTACTTCGTATGCATGAAGATATTATTAGCTATTACCTGAATGATAAAGATAACAATACCAAATTAGATTTCATAAAAAATGAAATAACCATAGTGGAAAAACTATTAATGTCTACCAATAATAAGCTAAATAAGTCATCATCTCTATGGACGTTATACAAGAAACTTCATATAATCTCCAACAATTATAGAAAAAATGTTTCACTTCAATACATTAATGTCTTTTTAAATTCAGCGAGTCTTCATTTTAGTAATTATTATAGTTGGAATACATTGAAATGGTTTTATGATACGGTCCCTAATAATGAGAAAAGGGTGATTTTCAATAAAATTAAACAATTTTGCATTAAAAATATGAAAGACTGTTCAGCGTGGGACACATTAGGCAATATTGCATGTAATGCGGATAATGCTAAAATTTATCATATATATGAGTATACTAGGTTCCAAGAAAAATTTGGTATAAAACAGGTAGATTTAGCAGATCCAGAACCGTTTGAAATTAATATAGAAGACTTGATAGACCAATTGGTTGAGTATATTGACACATGTGAGGTTAATGAATGGCCACCCTACTTATGCCTATTGAAATGTGTATCTAATTATAATGAAAATATAACATCCAAGATAATTGAGAAATGGAATAATGATATTCAGATGTCAATGAATAATTATCCGAAAGTCAGCTTGCGGAATAATAATTTAGAAGTTTTTTCGAACGATGTTTACATTACTAGAATTATTGGAGTTTTAAATATGAAATTAAAATTTATTAGTAAACTCCAATAATTTGTATTTAGATTGTTCAATAAACTAATTTTATATTTAAATACCAAAGCATGGATAGTATAAATTTACATATTAAAGGAAAGTAAACTTTATATATTGTCTAAATTTTATTACTAATATTTTTTTCACCCTTTGTACATTAAA
This sequence comes from Tetrapisispora fleetii, assembly GCA_003707605.2. NCBI lineage: Eukaryota > Fungi > Ascomycota > Saccharomycetes > Saccharomycetales > Saccharomycetaceae > Tetrapisispora > Tetrapisispora fleetii. The sequence continues at coordinate 79,012 of PPKB02000023.1, read as the reverse complement.
TATGCTGCTGCACTGTCACACACATAATAGTGAGCTATTAAGTTTACTCGTTTTCTTGGAGCTTGTATTTTTTATAACCAGGGATCGCAAATTTTTGTGTGAATTTTTGTCCAGGCAAGATTGGAACCACTTCTAATATCTTCTTAATTTGTGATTCGGGAGCTATATCTGGACTTATATCACTAAAAATATAATAATCTAAATCTTCACCTGGTTTAGCTTTCCTGAATAGTTTTGGATGGAAATCAACACCATCTTCCGTACGTTTTTTTGCCATGTCTCTTTGATAATCTTCTATTTTAGACTTTTCTTCAGTTGCAACTTTTTGGTTACGAGCAGCTAAAGCATCAGTAACTTTCTTCCATAATCTTCTTGATTCATATTCACCTTGTTCCTCTAATGGACGAACAATAGGTTTGATTGGGGTTGCTTTTGTGGTATCAAATAAAACACGCTTTGGAGAACCTTTGTGCCTCAAATCCCTAATATACATAACTTCGTTCCATTTACCTGATATTTCACATAAAGTTTTACCTGATTTATCTTTGATTGTACCACCAATGGCATCATATGTTCCTGAAATAAAACCTTTCGTTTTGAATTCAATATCAGCATCAAATAATGGACTGTTAATAATCATATGATCACCCAATTCAATTCTCATTTTACCAAACAAAATACCTCTGACATAAACATTTGGCTGAGTAAGAATATATTTCTCTGGATTACCTTCAGAATCTCTAATGTCTAAAAATTCTAATACGGTTTTTCCTTCCATCATAGCAGCAGATGAATTACCTAAGAATCTCGATTTTGGAACAACAACACCATCAATTCTTATATGTGATTCCGGAATCATATAAAAATAAGCTGATTCTGGAGGATGATGACTTGTTTGTTCTGAGATATAAAAAGCTTGTTGTTTGTTAGGCAAATTCCAATAACAAGTGAAATGTTCACCTAATACCGGATTTAAAGGTTTCTTAACGGCTTTTGGAGCAATATGCCAACCTGCTAAGTACCACATACAGACTTTTGTAAATCTTTCTAAATCATCTTTTTCATTATGTGCATCAATTAATATTTCTGGAAATTGTAATTGATTTGTTACTCTCTCTAACATAGATTTTTTCTCTAAAATAAAAGTTGGTAAAGTGATTTTAGTCAAATCAGAACCAGGTCTTAGTTGGGAAATAATTTCCAAAATTAAATTGGAACCAGCTTCATCATCTTCATCAATATCATCGGTATCAACGACAGGCTTAGAATGGTTCTTTTGTATATGTTGTTGCGATGGTAAACCACCGGTTTTCTTGTTATTAGTTGCAAGGGACATTTTAGCACACAATCTTTTTCACTTACTGTTACTCTCCTTCAATATATCGTATATATTTCCAAATGTAAACCAAATAGGGGAATGTTTCAAATATCTTACTCTCGTTATTTTCAATATAATTTCTTACAACCTCCTATTGACCTCTTGCCAAAGTTTTTCAAAGTAACAAGAATTGAACTTACGAAAAGAACTGAAATAAAAATAAAAATACAGATCAAAATATCAGAATTACCTTTAAATAATAATACTTATTTTATTATATTATTTACTCAATTACAGGAAGTTGGTAAAGTCCTAAAAACAATCGTAACTTTTTTCGGATTTCTTAGAATTCCTTTACATAATAAAATTTCGGACATGCAATTTCAGATATTTAGAGTTATGTATGCAAAGACACATATTATTAATGATTTATTTGCAAGTTGTTCAGTTAAGTAACTTTTGAGCATTGTGGTCTTTCATCTTTGACTATTGCAGATTTTTAGTATATGAATAGTTGTGGTTAGTCCTCGCAATTTATAATGTGTCAATTATGCATCCTGTAACAGCGTGTTTTGGCATAAAAGTTTTTATTATTTATTTTTTTATTTAGTTCATGAAAATATGTTTTGGAGAAAGAATGTTGAATATGGACGATGGAAGTGACAGTAAATAACGATGGATGTTAAATAGTTGATGTTTAGAAAATTATTCAATACTATATAGGACTTCTTCCAGGTAATAGAAATATCTAGTAGACTCATTGTAATTTTCTTCTGTTGATTGATCATTGTTGTCAATATTGACAACTTCCGATTCTCCAAGATCATCATTAATGTATATATCTTTGTCGTTTTCTTCTAATGACAGATTTATTGGATTATGAAACATTGCATATATTGTTATTAATGTAGTGGCCAATACGATGTAATAAAAATTGTTTCTTTTCATTCTAGAGGCATCTGAAGTGAATGACTTTAGATTTTGTGATTCTGAAAAGGAAGGTGGGTCGTTGGATATATCTTTGTTGCTTTGAGGATTATTTACATAAAACTTATTATCCAATTTCTTCTCTACTTCCAGATTCTTTTTAATCTTCATACGATTTTTATTGAATATCGAAGGAACTGCTGTACTTATTGTCGTTGTTACAATATAAGTTGTTGGTAAGGTTGTTGTAGTAAATGTTTTCTTCTTTTTAATCTTTGTTTTTGTCAATGTGGTAGTGCTATAGGCTTTAATTATATTTGTATCCGTCGTGCTGGTTGTCTTAATAGTTGTTATTATATTTAATTTGGGTTTTATTTTAGTAGACGTTGATGTAATTAATATTGGTGTTGTAGTTGTGGTTATTTTACTTATTATTATAGTTGTTGGAGACGTCTTAGTTTTTGTCTTTGTATAATCTTCAGTAACAACTTTGTAACAAATCTGCCTTGTTTTGGTTATCTGTTCGATTTCAGTCACAGCTAGAGTTTTAGTTTTCTTTCTAAGTATAATTTTTGTTGTATATATGAGATCAGTTTCAGTTGTTGTAGCAATATCATTTCTCCATTTCGTGATCTTTAATCTTGTAGTCTTAGTTTCGAAATCTGTTTCAGTAAAGGTTAAATAAAGTTTTGTTAATTTTGTAGTTGTTTTTGTAGATTTGTTGAGTTGGCTTGTTGTAGAAGTTAAGGTTGGTTGTACTGTAATTGTATTTGTGCATGGATTTGTAATTGTTTTTGTTTTAGTTAGCGGTTTCCATATTGTTGAAGTCGATGAGCTATAATTGTGGACTGTGTTCTTATTTGTAATATACGTGTTGTGAGTAATTTGGGGATACATGGTTGTAAGAATAGTAATAGTATGAACTTCTTCTTCTGATAGTTCAGATTGTTTTTCTTTTTCACTATCTATTGCATCCCACTCGCTACTATAATTTGAAACGGTGGAGGAATCTGTTGCAATATCTTCGTCATAATATGTGGAGGAATCTGTTGCAATATCTTCGTCATAATATGTGGAGGAATCTGTTGCAATATCTTCGTCATAATATGTGGAGGAATCTGTTACAGTATCTTCCACATATTCTGAACTATCATATGAGAAAGTCGAGGTCTCATTTGAATAGCTGTCATAATCGTCATAACCATCACCAAAGTCACAACCGTGAGTGCTGGTAATTATCAGTCCCGGCTTTTGGCTACTACAATATATCTGTGTTTCAGTTGTAGCATAACTATACATTTCTTTCTCATCATCAAAAGTTACTTCAGTATTCAACTCATCCAATTCATCTTGATCTCTTGATTCATGTTCAACATCCAAATTATTTTCAAGATTTTGATCCTTATCTTCTTCTTCGTTATTTAAAGCTTCCTCATCAAGCTCATCATTTAAATCAGCTTCTTCAGTAAGCTTTCTTTCCAATTCTTTCACATTTAAAAATTTATTACTGAATTGGCTCTCTTCAGTATATAAATCTTTAATAACATGTTGCATTGTAATTTTTTTTTTTATATTCGTGTCACCATTACTGACACTGTCACTAAATTCAACATTCTTAAGCATTGTATCGTAAATGTAGTCTCTTACAATATCCTCCTTCTCGAATGGTAGTATACTTCTATGTACATCATTGTCATTAATTGTGAAGTAAACCAGAGATTTATCAATAGATTCCTGTTTTGGTGTGGGAAAAGCCACTGATTCAAATCTTTTAAATCCATGACTGTCTTCAAAATTGTCTACTGAAATCTTCAACTCAGAGTATTGATAACTTGATATACAATTTGAATCATAACAGTGAAGTAATGTTGTCTTTTTCATACACCCAAAACATAAATCTCTGCTTTTATCATTCAAATCCTCCTGTGACACTTCAATACAAATGTCACAAAATTGGTATGCCTTTGAAAAGTTATTATATAAACAATTTTGCAATTCTGAAATGCACTCATCATAACTCTCTTCTAGTTGTACTGGCACAGTAGCAACAACATATATTGATTGCTTTGATCCATGATTTAAAATCAAATTTACAAGACATAGCAAATTTAGGAAAATATTCAACAGCATTGAAGCATCTATTTATAGCGAATTTTATTGAAGTATATATTGGAATTATTCCTAGTCTCTTTAGTTGATATCCAGCAATTCTAAGAATCTATTTTATATTATATCTAAGTGTTTTTAATTTATAGTTCTAATGTTCAATTAAATAGTCTTCTCCTCAAAAGCGATACACAAAAATCTATAAATAATTATATAAATTTATGAATTTTAATAATATATTATATACAAGAAAAACATCATATAAACTCCAGATCCTTTTGTACAATTTATATCGAATGAAGTTAGCAGATGTTTCATTAACTTATTAGTATTAATTCTATGCACAATTAGTTGACTTAATTAGTACTATTTTTTAACTTCTTGATTGTCAATTGAGAATTTAATAAATGAAGTTCAGAAAGCACCTTATTCTTAGTTTTCTTTTGAGACCTACCAGCAACATCCTCAATAACACGAATGTTTTTTGATTTGAAAGAATCACTAGTTAAATGAATAGCATTTGGTTCAGATTCTTTAAATCTTTGTTGTTTACCGGATAAAATTTCTTGAACAAAATAGTTTTTAAATTGTAATGGATTATTCAAAGTGGTCAACTTATAATCTGGTATTAAATAACCTGTCTTTGCTTGTAATAGCTTTGTAAATTTAAATTTAGTAACCAAATCCTCGAAATCTTGCTCCAGAACAGAGTTTGAAATATCTTTAACAGAAGAATTGTTATCGCTTGATTCATTGAAAGAAGCAATTAAAATTTCATCAAATTTTAATTCATCGTGCACTTTATCAGAATTCAACCATTTGTTGAAACTCACATTTGCAATAGCTTCTTTCCTGATTTTTTTATTTACAAATCCAATCTCTTCACCAATAAAATTATCAGGAGTAAACTTAATCATTTTACCTTTGGAGTTTCCAACTTCAGATGATGCTGAAATAGATGCACCTCCATCTTGTTCAATTCTCTTAATGACATTCTCTGTTTTCTCAACTGGCTTCAATGAATCTTTCTTATTCTTCCTAAACCAATCCATCATATTCTTATGAACAGCAGAAGAATGAATTAACCTTCTAGAGGTAACATTACATGGAACGTTTTTACCATATTGAAATAACCTAGAAACAACCATTTTCTTTGCTATTTCTTGAATGCCCTGGAAGCCACAATTGCCAAAAAGAATAAACTAAATTAAACAACCACTAGCAACACTGATCACAGTACTCTAATGGATGCTTTATATATATGTTCACCTATCTCCCACAATCATCTGTTTCATTCAAAAATATCAATTATTAAATAAGTATATTTTAAATTTTGAAACTTTATATTGAAAAATGGAATGGTAATAACATTGAAATTTAAATTACAACCAAGTAGATAAAGGAAAGGCGACTTTGATACTGTTGGGATATAGACTGTATTGGTGATCCATGGATTAGTTGCATACACGGTTGTTATTTTTTTTGATTTGTGGTCTTTAAAAAGTTATTGTAAGTTTTTGTCACAAGGAAATATTGCTAGTTGCATAGTTAAAGAGGTATAAGGGACTGGGGTGTTTTTGGAGGAAACCTGGAAAGGAAGTAAAAAACATACAGTGGAGTGACAGCTTGTTAATTAACGACTAGAATTACCAAGGGTGTATAGGATAACACGATAATTGAATACATGGGTATAATTTTTAGTTGCTGTAGAGAAAACAGCACTGACGAGGATGAGGCTCTGTTGAGAGAACAACAGAGTGGGTATGGCGGAATGGATGAGTCTGGAGAGTATGAGGATAGTCTTGTTGCCAAGAGGTTAAAAGAGCAGGAGCAAAAATTGATGCAAAGGAATGAGGAGTTGAGGGGCATTGTGGAAAGTTTGAATGGTAAACTAATTGATATTTCCATGGTCAGTAATAGTGACATTGTCATACAAAGCAATGATTTAGATGATACCACTAGATCACACTTAGCTGAACAGAAAAGTGCTTTGGATCATGGGACAGATCAAAATTACGAATTGGATCAATCTCAAGAGGAGGATACCCAACAATTAAAAGAGCAATTCCAAAAACAACAACCGTCAATTTTGAAATTGGAAACTAAGAATATACCAAACACTATGAAAGAAGCTCTAAAAGCAGTACATGCTTCAGTTTTTGTTGAATTAGATAAATCATTAACGAAAAACGCACTTAATAATGCTAGAGAACTCACAATGTCATTATAGAAAAGTCTCTTTCTAACCAAGAATTCAAACAACTAACACTAATCCAAGAAATGAATCACGAAGAACTTACCATCTATGACTATAAATTATTATTCCAAGATCAATAAAATGCATGCATTATCCCCACATCATCAAATTTGAGACACCATGTTCCACATCAACGGAAGACAGATACAGCAACAGTGGAACATAAATCAAACAATAACCAACTTAAGTAATACATAATAAATCTATATAAAATATAAAAAAGTATTAAAAGAAACAGTTGACCATCAAAACCATTGTCCCAACCTGTTATACTACCAATTCATGAACTTTTCACTATTATTTATGTTTCAATTCATTCAATTGGTAACAAACTGCCGTACAAATCGGTCATCCGTAGCATTTTTTAAACGCAGTAAACACTTTTCATAAAGTTTTAACATCAAATTTAAAATAAAACAACTGTTCTAACCCAAATGAATGATTCAAGAACAGACACTCTTCTTGATTAGACAAGTTTCTGCTCGATATATTAACGTGCAACGTTTGAAGTTCGTGAATCTGTATATATCGAAGGGTGTTTACTTCCTTTGGTAGTTTTCGAATTCGTGGTTTAGTTATTAAGAAAGTTTGGAGCTCACCAGAAGCCACACACACACACACACAAAGAAACGGTTTACGATTTATTTTGAAACATGCCTCCTAGAAAGAAGAAGATTGTTGAAGAAGAACCAGTTAGTGAGGAAACTGATGGAAGTAAATACGTTGCTGGTAAGCAACCTAGAGGAGATTCGAAATTGGTGCCTGTCGATTACGAGACAACATTAGATCCAGAATCTGAATTATTTAAAGAACAATGGTCTATTCCCAAATTAAATGCATTCAATGATTATGTTTTAGATAACTTGACAGAATCGTACAAGAATCTATTTAAGGATTTTATCAAGTTACCTAGTAGGAAGTTCCATCCTCAGTATTATTATAGGGTTAACAAACCTATTTCTATTAACGAAATCAAATCTAGAAATTATGAATTCGCTGGTGGTGTCAAAACCTTATTACTTGATATTGAATTACTAAATAAAAATTGTGTTGCTTACAATGAACCTGGTACTTTAATAGTGAAGAACTCTGTACAAATTGTCAACTATATCAAGTATGAATTGTTAAAAGCTAAAAATATTGAAAGAAACTATAATATTACTGACCAAGTAAGAACAAAATTAATGACATATATGGACCGTCTTATTGATGCAACTGATAAAGTTATTGAGATGGAATTTGAAACAGGATTTACTGATGTTGATGATAAAATTAAATTGAGTGCACCTTTCATGGAATTAGTAGATAGAGATGAACTTCCTGAATATTATGAAGTGATATACAGACCAATGGCTTTATCATTAATAAAAAAAAATTTGGAGGTTGGACTCTATGCTAAAGTATATGATTTTATAATAGATGTTCATTTAGTATTCCAGAATGCATTGGCATTTAATGATTCGGATACAATTATTTATCAAGATGCCAAAAAAATGTTACTTTTCTTCAATAAAATTATCAATGAAAAATTCTTTCCAGAATTATTGGATGCTAGCGAACGTGGTGAAGTCAAACTTGTATTAGATAAATCAGATTTTAACCAATATTTAGGTCCAAGTGTAGTTAAAGTAAATCATACAGTGTTAGAAGACAACGAGGCTGCTAATTACGATTTTAATCATGTTGAGGGTTTAGGTAATGGTTATACTAAAGAAATATTATCTGAGGATTACCTATTAGGTCCAACTTCTTCAAATACCAATATGATTAGCAAACCTTCAAGAAAAACCTTTGATTACTTACCAAAAGTAATCAAATATAATTTATTAAACTCTTTGAAAAAAGAAACTGTCTCTGCTGATCATGTAGTTCAACAAAAACCATATGAGCTCATAAATAAAGTGGCAATTTATTCGTCCAAGAGTTACTATAGTATAGCAATTAGACCTTTACCAGGTTCCAGACCTGCTTGCAACCAGAACTGGATTGAATATATCTTTAATGGTCCTGATTTGAATGTACATGAAAATATGTTCTCTTTTTCTTTACAACCAATCCAAACATTTATCACTTTAATGGCAGATATCAAAGATGGTACAAATGAAATCACTGTAAAATTAAATAAAGACATAATGCCAATAAACAACAACACAGAGAACAATGCTACACAATTAGCTGAAAATGAACAAAAACCTGGAAAATCGACCTCGTCATCAGAGAAATTTACTTATGATTTAAGGCTAAATGAAGGGCTAAATAAAATTGAATTAAACTGTAAAGATAAAAATAATAATACATCGGAAATGATGAAGTTTTGGGTAAATGTTTTACCATAAATTAAAATTAAAATTACAAATAAAGAACAAATACAAACAAACCTAACACTACTAGTGAATAATAATTTTATATTTAACCATATAGGTAAGTACTAATAAATTAATATTGTATACATTGTACCATCAATAAGTTATTGTTAGCAATATTTAAGCCTTTTCATTTGTGCGCTGTAAATTGAAATATTAAAGGCTTAATACCCTTTAGTGAAAACTTCACTTCGAAAACATGGTATTGAAAAGTTTGTATCAAAACTTGAATTCTGTTTCTTTAGTTACTATATTATATTTACTTAATGATATAAAAATCTGAATTGCTCTTTAAAATATTTGATTGATTCAAATTGCGGTTATTGATGTTGGAATCGATCCGATTTATAATTTTGCTTGTGATGAATTTTATGATTGACCTGGATTTATAAGTACAATAAAAAATAAAACCATCACTTTGAATCTCGATGCTTGATCGTCGATCTTTTTTTTTCAGAAGGGTTCCTGGGAGGAAGTTTGTCAGTAGACTGCTGGCAGGTGTTTTAGTTTTTGTACTAATTGGTTTTATCATTTTTCATCCAAAAAGCTCTGAAATAATGGATACTTATTTAGGTGACCATGTAATGTCATATTTTAATGGTAATGAAACTGACATTGCAAATAAAATTGAAATTGCTAATAAAACTACTGATTTTATGCTATATGATGAAAATAGTGGGAAAGGAAATGATATTTTGTTATCGCTTGTTAGAAATACTGAGCTGAAAGAAATGCTTGAAACGATCAAACAATTTGAAGAACGTTTTAATTCTCAATTCCATTATGATTGGTATTTTATGAATGATGAAGAGTTTACAGAAGAGTTCAAAAAGGAAACAACAGAATTAATATCGGGAAGAACAAAATTTATTAAAATACCACAAGAATTCTGGTCATATCCTGATTATATTGATCAAGATAAAGCAAAATTATCTAGAATAGAAGCTAAAAAACTCAACATGAACTATGGTGACAGTGAATCATATAGGTTTATGTGTCGTTTTAACTCTGGATTTTTTTATAAACTTGAGGAATTGAAAAACATTGACTATTATTGGAGAATAGAACCTTCAGTTGCCTTTAAATGTGATATTCCTTATGATGTATTTCAATATATGAGAAGACATAACAGAATATATGGATTCAATATGGCATTGCAAGAAGATTCTAGGACAATACCCACACTATGGGAGACTACTACTAAATTTTTTAAAGAAAACCCTGATCTTATTGCAATTAAAAACAATTTCAAATTCCTTACTGATGATAAAGGTGATTCCTATAATTTATGTCATTTTTGGTCCAATTTTGAAATTGCACATTTGGATTTTTACAGATCACCAAAGTATAATTCATATTTCGATTATCTAGAAAGCAAAGGTGGCTTTTTCTATGAAAGATGGGGTGATGCTCCAGTACATACATTAGCTGTCAGCTATTTATTGAGTGCTGACCAAATCCATTTTGTTGGTAATACTGGTTATTACCATGAACCAAATCAAGACTGTCCAAGAGATTTGCTGCTGAGAAATTATTTACATTGTGATTGTAACGCTAAGAAAGATTTTACTTGGCATCAATATAGTTGTGTGAGCAAATTTTTTGAAGTCAACAATTTCCCTAAACCTGACACTTTTGAGTCTTTAGAAAAAAATTATCCTGATATATACGAAAAAATAGATGCACAACGAAAGAATAATTAATCACCAAGTTAGAATTGAGAAGATTCATATATAAAAAATATAAACCAAATAAGAACGTTAGTTGTTTAGTTGATAATAAATCAATTAGTACATAAATTGATTTTTAAGAAATACTCATAATGAACTAAATATTTGTATTTGAATTAATAAGGTATTTTTTTTTGGCATTATGTACTTAATATGAAAACTAATTAAAAAACTGAACTATCACAGGGATGTATATAGTATTATACATTGAATAGAATGAATAGAATGAATAGAATGAATAAGATGAAAATTCAATATTGATAAAGATATTTTAAAATTTGGAGGAAAATCCTACTAGCTTGATTGCTGCATTATCCAAAACTATAGCATCCCTATTAATATCTATGGTCTGAAATATTACAATACCACCAGGTTGTTTCCAAGCTCTAATCTTCAACTTTTCTCCAGGGAAAACAACATTTGTAAATCTAATTTTTAACTCCTCATATGGACCAAACTTCTCAAACAAAGTTTTTGCTGAAACACCTAATGTACATAATCCATGTAAAATTGGCTTAGGGAATTTAACACTCTTGGCTAATACTGGATCAATATGTAGTGGATTATAATCACCAGATAATCTATATAATGCTGCTTGATCTTGAGTAGTGTCGACTTCAATTTCAAAATCTGGGGTTTTATCTTTAGGAGCCTTAAATTCTGTCACTGAAAATTTAGGTCTATTCTCTCCTTTAATTATTTTATTCTTTGGAACTGAAGCACCTCTAATAAATAATGTACCTTCATTATATGCTATCATTTTCTTTGTTTTAATATCATATGTTTCTGATCCTCCAACAATCACTGCAGCTTTACCATTTTTATCTAGCACTTGTACCGGCTTAGAGATAGTTTTAAACTGTCCCTTAGTTGGGATAACAGAGAATAATTTGAAATATTGTTCACCATGCAACAACATTGCATAATTAAAATTATCACAAAGGTTACTAAAATCTAGGGAAGAAAGAGAGTTCATAAATGGAATTACAGCAAACGTTGGTAAAATTTGGAAATTAGGATCATTTTCATAAACATATTTTAATTCATTTGCTTTACAACCTAAACCAAGGTTATAAAGAATTGAATCTCTATGAGTATATTTGAAAGTTCCATCAGATTTTAACCTTAATGCTGCACTTTGAGCATTTTGAATACTTTGAAGTATTGACATAGATGATTCATTGGTACTTGAAGGATTTGTAGTATTTGAAGAAAAATTTGTGACAGCTTTCCAATTTTCTTTTATATCGTCAGGTTTTATGTCTTCTTTTAATGCAATATAACCTGATGATCTTTGCCATCTAGTTTGACCACACCAACCACCACCAACTTCGTATAATTGCCCTGTAACTCCACCTTTCTTTTTATTCTTTAATTGTAATTCATCTGATGCCAATAAAACTACGAAAGGTGAAACTTGTGACGCATCGAAATGATTATTTAATTCCTTTTCACCAAAAATTGTTTTTGTCATTGAAGTTTCAGCATGTGGTGCAATAACATTAACTCTAATGTTTTTCTTAAAACCTTCAAGTGCTATAGATTTAGAAAATCCAATAATGGCAGATTTTGCAGCTGCATAATTTGCTTGTCCAAAATTACCATATATACCAGATGTTGAAGTAGTATTAATAATATAACTCATATCATTATTTTTAAGAAAATGAGCCCAAACTGCTTTAGTCATAGTATAAGTTGCCAACAAATGAACAGCGATTACATCATTCCATTCTTTATCAGACATTTTAACAAAAGATCTATCTCTAAGGATACCAGCATTATTGACTAATACATTAATTTTACCAAAATTTTTAATTGCATTTTCTACAATTTTAGTTGATTCTGTAATAATATTATGGGTATCTGATATAGCAGTTTTTTGACCATATTGTTTATTCAATTCATTTACAAAATCAGAAGAATCATTCAAATCATTAATAACCACTTTTGCACCATATTTTGCAAAAAATTTAGCGTGTGATTTACCTAAACCAGAATTTGCACCAGTAATAACAACTACTTTATCTTTAATTGAATTAATTTTTATAGAACCTTGATCATTTTTCACTGGTAATGATTTAGCTTTAACTATTAAATCATTATAATCTGATAATTGAATAGGATGTGTCTTAATATTAAAAGGTTTAACATCTGTTTTAAAATCAATGATATTATCCCATTTACTTAAAATTGCTTCTGGTGTAAAACTAGATTCGTCTGTTGGATTAAAGATTTGACCAGCAGATCTTTCCCATCTAATTTGTCCATAAAATCCAGCAGCCAATTCAAAAATCGAGTTTGTTACTTTTGTATCTTCATGAGTTAAATAGAGTACTAATGGAGCTATTTTCTCAGGTCCTAAATTTTTCAAAATATGTTTTGGTATAACATTTTCTGTCATTCTAGATCTTGCTAATGGTGCAATAGAATTAATCATGATATTATTTTTATAACCTTCTTTTGCTAATGTTTCTGCAAAACCAACTAAACCCATTTTAGCGGCAGAATAATTAGATTGACCAAAATTTCCAAATAAACCGGCAGGTGAAGAAGTATTAATAATTCTTCCAAAGTTTTGATTTTTCATATATGACCAAGCTTTTTTAGTTAATTTATATGAACCATTTAAATGTACATTAATTACATCTAAAAAATCTTTTTCTGTCATATTATTAAATGTTTTATCTCTTAGAATACCTGCATTATTGATTAAAATATCAATTTTCCCCCATTCATTAAGAACTTGTTCAATAATTTTATCACCTTTAGTATCAACAGAATCATAATTTGCAATTGCAATACCATTATATTTTTCTTTAATTTCCTTTACAACCAAATCTGCAGCTCTGTGAGTTTCTCCATTCACATTTACTTTCCCCAAATCATTAATCAAGACTTTTGCACCTCTCTTTGCATATTCAATTGCGTATACTCTTCCTAAACCACCACCAGCACCTGTTATAACCACCACTCTATCTTTGAACGACAATTCAGATCCTGTCATTTCTTAGATATTTTTTATGAATTAATATGTGTCCGAATATATATATATATATATATATTTATTTATGTGGGTGTGTGTTTGTTTGTCAATATTGTATGTCTTATGTTTATATGTGTACGCTTTAGCAATTCAACTCTAATTAAACCTAATCCAATTTACCAACATCTGTACTATTTTCTTTAAAACCATATTTTTAATACCTTTTTATATTCATGAAAAAAATTGTACCAATAGTTAGTTTTTGTGTCACTTTTTTTAATTTTTTATTTCTCACCTAATTTAGTATTAATTATTAAATTTAAACAGTAAATCATTAAAATATTGCTGTAGGAATTATTCACCCCATGTCTCTGATCCGTCCATTTAGTATACTTGAAAAAAAAATTAACCGCCGAAGGCATCAAACAATCATCATTCATTCTGTCATTTACCCCAATTTTGATAAAAGAACCCTAAGTTTATTTTTCGGAGTTTACGAACAATGTGCCATTATCTCCGTTGTTGCTAAGTAAAATGTATTGAACCGCACTTCACATGATGCGTTTTTTCATGTTCTTAACGCTTGGGTGCACGGAGGAATGAGGGGAGATTAAAGAAAATCATCATATATACATTTTTTCGAACGGTTAAAATTTATAACCAGGGAAAAAATAGAAAGAATAAATTGTAATATAACATAAAAATCTCCAAATAATGACAAACGGTTATTAGTCGTAAACATCCCGTTTTGTGGGAAACTCCGAAGATACGATGTTCCAGGGTAACGGGAATATTTATTTGCGGCACATGATATTGTGAGAGATAGAAGATGAAGTAGACACCAAAATCGCCAATTTTTCCTTGTGCAGCAGTTGTGGGAAGGAATCTCGGTGTTTTTAACACTTGACAGCTTGTGACCCGGTTCTTGTTCAAATTTTACATATTGCTCTAACTGGAATACTCGTATGCCTACGTTCTAATCACTAGAAATATTACCATTGAAAAAGAGAAAATCCAGAAACATGTTCTACCTGTGTTTTACTTGCTTCTATTTTTTTTTGTTTTTGTTTTCATTTCTGTTTCTGCTTTCCGTTCCTGTATTTCTTGAATCACGGCAGCTCAGATCTGGTCCAGACAGTAATGTAATTCTGCATTAGTGCCTTTTCTTAGCAGACAAAGAAACACTATTTTAGTGAAAACAGTTTCCTCCTTGCAACTTTTTCAGTGAGAAGAAAATCCCGAAGAAACGAATATTAGTAAACGTATTATTTTGGTGCCATATATTAGATATTACGAGATTTTAAGATCGTAGCGTTATAAGAACAAATTGGATCCTTCGTAATTTCGGATATATGGAACAATTCAGTTTAAATTTAATATAATCAAGTCATCGAAAGGCAAAAAATTGTTAATCACAAAGAAGTATTTTTGACTAGTTACAAGGGGAATTGTTTTTTTTGTTGTGTGTAGACTAATATATATAGAGTCATTCATTTGTGATACACTCAAAATACAAGCCCACAAAAGAAATAAAACAATCGCATAGCATAACATAGCATAAAAATAATATTTGTATATGGATAGTCTCACATGTGCATAGAAAGAGTTAAAAGGACAAAAGGAATCAACATCAAATAACAGATCTTTTTTTCCCTTTTGACGTACAGTAAGCATGACGTTATTACCGAATCGCATAGTGGATACCAATGTACTAGAAGAAGTTGTAGCCTCCTTACACAAGATTAACGATGATCTTAATGGCAGGCCATTAATCGTCATCAATTCATGTTTCAAATACATACTGTCCTCAATCAACACTGTTAGAAGCAAGTTCAACACGTTAGACAATTTACGAAGGGATTACTATAGCGATGCAAATACCAATACTGGACCAAGTGGTAATAATAATATTGAAGAGCTATTAAACAATAGACAAATAATTGGTGCGAATTATGATGGGGTATTTAGTAATATGTCAGTGAAACCAACTGATTTATACGATGGAAATTTAGCAACAAAAAGTGCCTTACCTACATATGAAAATGTTGTTAACGATATGGCTCCACTATATGAAGATGACGAAAGAAATTTTTTAATGGACAATTCTGGTAACGATGGAGTACAAGATGAATTCGAACAAACTTTTTCGAATGGGAAAATATTAATTCATAATTTACCTACAGGGACTTTAATCAATTTTCTTTGGAATTTAATTATTAGTACGAGTTTCCAATTCATTGGATTTTTAATTACATATTTCCTACACAATTCACATGCTGGCAAAAATGGATCCAGGTTTGGCCTGGGTTTAACATTCATTGGTTACTCTTATTCAATGTTACCTAAAAAGGATTTATTGAACCCATTGAATCATGGTTACGTAGAGTCTAATAACGACGAAGAATTGACAAGGATTGTAATCGAAAATCCAAACGAGATTGATGATTTACTTATTAAAGTGGACCCAGCGACTACGAAATTTGATAGTTTTACTTCAGATCTAAGAATAAATGCATACCCATTTTTTAATACTACCACTAATACAACATTCTCGAATTTAACAACAATAAATGACATCCCTTTATTATCAATTATAATTGGATTATTAGGAATATTCATCTTATTGAAAAGTATTCACGATTATGCTAAAGTTAAAAAAATGGAAAGAAACTATTTACAACAATTTCAAGCTCAAATTTGATTAATGCTTTTTCCATATATATATACACATGCACGCACATAAACTCTCTCTACTGTTAATTAGAAGAAACTAACGGTACTTATAGATTTTATTAACATCATCAAGGTATGAAGGCAACACACTTTTTACAACATTTATATCCAAATAAGTATAATTTTATAGATTCATTTGATATTCATCAAATCTTTTTCACGATTTTCCATTTTCTCTATCATTATTTCAATATGACTAGCACTTTCTCATAGACAGTAAATACAATACCACCACTTAATATTAGTCTTCCTAATCTAGGGGTTGCTCCTTTCCAAAAATTCTTTACACCTTCTTTTTTATAAACTTGTACAAAACAATCCAAAGTATTTTTATATTTTGAATGCTCTAAACTTTGCATTCTAGTCTTGATAGTATCAATTGGCATGGTTGAATAAACTGTGACAACCCCGCTAAATGCCCCGACAACGAAAGTTAACCCTGATGACAATGGTGTATTCACATCGGTGTTAGTATATTTTTGAACTAATGTTTTAATTTTATTGTAACAACCAAGACGTACAGCTGAATTAGCTGCTTGTCTCATCGAGACTGGAATAACACCGCTATATAATCCGGTAAGACCCTCTGTGCGAAGTAAATTCCCATAATTTCGAAAAACACCTTTACCATTATTAGAGTACTTTGGATTTGCTGAACGTTTATCATCAATCATTAATGTCTTAACATGTTCAAAAGGTGTCACTGCAAACACACTCTCTAAGAAACCTGCACCTAAACCGGCAAGAACACCTCTAAACCCACTAACTTCCCCAGTATTCGGATCCTTCAACAAATCTTTAATCATATCAAATCCAAGAAATCTTATACTAGCCTTTGCAGTATTCCCCACAATAAACACAGGACATCCCACATACAATGCCCCCAAACCTTGACTTCTACTTATTTGATACAATAACTTAATTGGATTTCTTGTCACTGTGTCAGCTTTGGAGGCCAATTGCAACCTTGTCTTCGCAAATTCAAAAGGATATGTTACTGAACCTTCAATTGCTCCAGCAACGGCACCTGCAATGAAAGAATTTGTTGGATCCACTTGAACCTTCTGTTCCTTAGACATTATCTCAAAACTACTGTCTTAATATATATGATATAATACACACACAATTCAATATACCTACATTTATCTACAAAATGGATGAAGACACTACACAAAGAACCCAATTAAAACTTCCTCATCCCTTTTAAAACGATTGGAGTCCTTTATATACATCTCATATGATTTGATGACAACTTATTTAATTGTCCTGCTCTTCTTGATGAGTCTTTCATCAAGAAGAGATGAATCATCTTCTTATAACTGAATAATATTTAAAGGTTTTCCGATGGAATTTGATATCCAGGAATTCCGTTCTTGCAACAAAACAAGAAGACAAATATATATAATGAACTGTTCACTTGCATGATTGCTAGTATCACGGTCAATTGACGATACATTCTGAGGGCAAGTTCCCAGACTATTGTCCAACTTCAAACAGTGGTTAATCTTATTGTAAGAAACAGATCTTTCCAAGACTTGTTTCTGTTTCTCATTGTCACATAAGGAAACAGAATAGCACCAATTAAAAAGTAGACTAAAGTTTGGGTTACACTCCAAGACAGGAATGGAAGGGTTTCTAGTTAATTGCAACTGTCTTGTATATCAATTGAATTGTATATATCACTTTTAAGGTAAAAGTTCTTGCTTGTAACACCTTTCCTTTCTTGGTTACTATATATTACAATCTAAGAATTATTGATGGCATTAAATTAGTGGTTCTTCGTACAATAAAAAAACTTATTCAATTCTTTACTATTTTCTATAAGACAGTACTGTTCAATAATTGATCATTTATATTGTTGAGGTTAGAATTGTTACTTATATTAAATTATTTCAAATATTGGACCTTTGCTCCTTGGAACTATTTTTTTTAATGGTATTCTTTACTGTCTTTTTTAATTAGTTTAGAACAATTTTTTAAGATAGAATTAGATTAGAAGCCAAACTATTGCAATCCTATCAAATCCGAGCTAATCGAAGATTTATCTTCTCGATACAGTTGGTTAAGAAAGACATATAAAGGTTGAATTTGGAATCGGAATGCCATTCATACTCTGAGTAAACTTCTACAAAATATAAAGACGAAGGAAAATGGGTACAGTTTCACGAGCAAATGAAAAAGATGCAATTAAGAAAGATTCAATAGAGTATATTATACGTTCTGGAGTAGCAGGTGGTATATCTGGTTCTTGTGCTAAGTCATTAATAGCTCCTTTAGATAGAATAAAAATATTATTCCAGACTTCAAACCCGCATTATGCCAAATATTCAGGGTCTCTTGGAGGATTAGTCAATGCTGCAAAACATATATGGGCTCAGGATGGTATTCTTGGTCTATTTCAAGGACATTCAATAACATTAGTAAGAATTTTCCCCTATGCCGCAACAAAATTTGTTGCTTATGAACAAATAAGAAATATATTAATCCCCAGCAAAGAATATGAAACACATTGGAGAAGAATGATGAGTGGATCATTATCAGGGCTATGTAGTGTATTCATCACTTATCCATTAGATCTGATCCGTGTGAGATTAGCCTATGTTACTGAACATCATCATGTTAAAGTAAGATCTTTAATAAAACAAATTTATAATGAACCTGCCTCATCAACATTATTATCAAAAAGTTATCTACCGACTTGGTTTTGTAAATGGTGTAATTTTTATAGGGGTTATACACCTTCAGTCTTAGGTATGATACCATATGCAGGTGTATCATTCTTTGCACACGATTTATTACATGATATATTTAAATCCCCATATTTAAGACCATATTCAGTTGTACCTTTATCAGCCGAACAGGACAAAGAAAGAAGGAAAAAAAGACAAAAATTACCATTGAGAACTTGGGCTGAACTAATATCTGGTGGGCTAGCAGGCATAGCTTCACAAACAGCTGCATATCCTTTTGAAATAATGAGGAGAAGGTTACAAGTTAGTACTTTATCAACTAGAAATATGTATTCACACAAATTTGAAACAATTCCTCAAATAGCTAAGATAATCTATAAAGAACGTGGTTGGAGGGGATTTTTTGTGGGCCTGAGTATTGGTTACATAAAAGTTACACCGATGGTTGCATGTAGTTTTTTCGTTTATGAAAGAATGAAATGGTATTTGGGAATATAACAATATCTAGTTCATGAAATACTTATTTTGTGACAATCAATTCGTTATGAATCGATAAAATTAACAAAAGAAAAAAGTACAATCATTTTAAAAAGTATACATTACTTTTATCCTATTCTGTAATTTCCTGTCAATAATCATTGAACCTTTAGTATACACACACACACACACACACATATATATATACATACATACATACATACATTCAAAATATAAAAATGGATATTTCATAAGTTACTTTTAATTTGAAATATTGTATACTCCAATATTCATTTAAACATGCCAGATTTATTAATTAATAATTTATAACCTACATAATATATTTATTCTGATATTTAAATTTACAGCATGAGGTGAAAGACAGCTACAATATACTATTTCATTACACATCTTCAAATTCAATGTCCATATCATCATCGTTATCTTCTTCTTCTTTTGTATCTTGTTTTTCTTCATCCTCATCCTCATCACTAATTACATCTTCATTGGTAGCCACTTGTGCCTCTGCCTCCTTTTCTGTTAAAGGTTCATCTTTGTTATTTTTATCGGTATTTTCTACAACATCTTCAAATTCACCGTCTTCATCATCTTCTACATCTTCCATTTCAATCTCTTCTTCATTTTCTCCATCTTCATCTCCATCTTCGTCATCTTCATCTTCATCTTCCTCTTTCTTCATACGAGCTTGTTTCTTTGCCAAAGATGCATAATATTCATTCAATGTTCTTTCATTTTCTCTCTCTTCAATTTCCTTTTCTGTCAATGCACGACGTTGTTGATAAGAATTATTATAATAACTTGAATTCATCGATGTACCCGCAGAACTGCCCACACCATTTACTTCATTCAAAGATTGTGCAGCGTATGCTGTTACTCTTGGATCGAATTCTTCATCCTTATCCAATCTACCTAGATCTGCTTTACCGATAGTACTTTGTTTGTGCCATTCAGGTACAGCATTTTGTTTCCTCTTTTCTTCTGCTTTTCTTTCTTGTAATTCTCTTTGAACCATTTCATCACTAGCTGTGGTGATATTAATATGCAACGTGGCTTGTGAGTTTGCACCAGCACGTCTACTACTATCATTACCCAGTAATGCACTATTAGCTAATGCATTTGCTTCAGTACGAGTAGCAGGTGCATTTCCATTGTTCTCACCAGGTCTGAACATAGTAGAACCTCTCTTTGGATTGTATGTATAAGCAGCTTTTGATTGATTTTGTGGTGGGATCAATCTTGCTAATGCAATTTCAAATGTATTTTCTTCTATTCTTGAATCATCAATTTTTTTCAAATAATCAATGATCGGTTGGACTTGATCCATCAGTTTATTCAATTTATCTTGTTTTTCTTTATTTTTCTTATTCGAGTCATCTTCAATCAGTGGTTCATCACATAACGAACATAAAAACTCAGTTCTATCAAAGTTTAATAATTGAATGGCTTCCAACTGTGTATACTTCGTTAAACAAATAGGGCACATGTACCCATTCGGTTCTGAATTTTTGTCTAAATCATTTTTCAACCTCTGTACAACTTGATGCACTTTCCATTTTATAGAATCGATTGCATGGGGAAATTTGATATAATAATAAATTCTTTCGATCGATTTTGAATTTGGAGGAAATTCTCTTTGCTTGTGCGTTGACAACAACCCATCAGACCTCAACCTAGCAATCAAAGGTCCCAAATCTGTCTTGTTTATACTCAGCAATTGTTTAATGTCTTCCTCTGCCAACACAGAATGGTATAGAACAGCGTCCAGCACCAGAATATACGAGCCTCCATAGAAACCTCTCACAACGAACTTCAACAAGTTCTTAACAATATCATAAATTTGCTTATCCATCTCGTCTCAATTATTCAAACGCACAACACGGACAACTCGATAGGGGCAATGCTACACAGTATTATAACCCTCTTCCATTAACTGACTCCATCATCAAACATATATGCAAACATCCAAATAAACTCTACATACATTTTATAAATATTTTATATATATAATCACATAATATGAATATTTCATTTAATGAAAGCCTAAAAAGAAACGTGAAAAATATTGAAAATTGAGAAACAAACCCTAAAAACGCAAACCCTAAAAATACAATTTAGGGTTCGATTCAGAATAAACCCTAGAAACATTACCCGCAATCTAAAAAAAATCGACCCATAAAAGTCCAGCCAATCAAAATGCGTTCCCCTAAAATATCCATCTCAGAACGCCTGTCGCGGGCCGGTACCACTATTCAAACTAAGAACGGCGTACACGCTTGAATAAATGTAAAACTTACTCAACGGCGGCAAATTGTACAGGAAAATTATCATCGTTTTAAAGGGTTTTAGAATATAGTAAATTTAATACCCAAAAGTAATAGATTTTTTGCTAAATGAAGTCAAAAGTCATTTTCTGTTATAAGCCATACTGAAATGTGCAAGGAACCACGGGATTCTTCTGAATACTCAGGTGCAAGGAGTTTATTAATTGCTAATAATACCATACCAAATCTAATAACCATGGTATATTGCTAGTAATAGCTGTTTAATTTATTATCCATGACTCTTCCCGGATAATTTGATTCTTGTTGGTATGTGTATCATTGGATTTGACTGAGTTAGTAAACTATTATATTTGATCAGTATAAATAAGTTAATGTTTTTAATTAGTGATAGTGCTTCTTTTGACGATGATATTCTTGTTGTAGCATCTTGTTGGCTTGTTGAGAACAGTAGATGTCTGTCTGTAGGTGAATTGTAGAAAGGCTTAATCGACCAAGTTAAAAAGTTCCAGGACAACACACACATACACACACACAGACACACAGACACACACACAGACACACAGACACACAGACACATACATACACAGAGGATTGACAGATGTTGAATTTTACAAAAAGTCGATTGGGGAAAGGACCTACTATTAATAGTCGTCTTTTCAGTAGTTGTTTGAGGTTAAATGTTCCTGCATACTCGCCAGTAGAGACGTTCAGTCCGCAAGTTTTAGATTCTTCTCATTGTAAAGATGAGAACCATTTTACGAAAACACCTATTGGTAAAGAAGCCCAATATTTATTCCAAAATAAGAGACTTAAAAAGGCTACGAGGTTGTCGGTCTCAAATCAAGCAGTAGAATGTCATTTAGAATCTTTCAATCTTTTAAATTCACCACTTTTCAATAAAGGGTCTGCTTTTACTCAAGAGGAAAGAGAGGCGTTCCAATTAGATGCTTTACTTCCACCACAAATCAATACACTTGATGAACAGGTTGAAAGAGCTTATAAACAATTGTGTAGATTTAAAACCCCTCTTGCTAAGAATGATTTCATGACCTCCATGAGAGTACAGAATAAAGTACTTTATTTTGCTTTGATTAAGAAACATATTAAGGAACTAGTTCCAATTATTTATACACCAACAGAAGGTGATGCCATTGCAGCATATTCGCACAGATTTAGGAAACCAGAAGGTATATTTTTGGATATTACTGATCCAGATTCAATCGATCGAAGACTCGCTCTGTATGGTGTAGACAAAGATGTAGATTACATTGTTGTCACTGACTCAGAAGGGATTTTAGGTATTGGTGATCAAGGTGTAGGAGGTATTAGAATCGCTGTTTCGAAATTGGCTTTGATGACTCTATGTGGTGGTATCCATCCAGGTCGTGTACTTCCAGTGTGTTTAGACGTTGGAACAAATAATAAAACTCTAGCTAGGGACGAATTGTACATGGGAAATAGATTTTCAAGAGTTAGAGGGAAACAATATGATGAATTTGTTGACAAATTCATAAAAGCTGTTAAAAAAAGGTTCCCATCGGCAATTTTACATTTTGAGGACTTCGGTGTCACAAATGCTAGAAGAGTATTAAATAGGTATAAAAATGAATTGCCTTGTTTCAATGATGATATTCAAGGAACAGGTGCTGTTGTAATGGCATCGTTGATTGCTGCTTTGAAACATACAAACAGAAGTTTAGAAGATTCAAAAATATTAATATTCGGTGCAGGTTCTGCTGGATTAGGTATTGCTGACCAAATAGTCAATAATTTAGTTGCTGATGGAATGACTCCTGAAATTGCTAGATCAAAAATATATTTAATGGATAGGCGTGGTCTGATATTAAAGGGTATGGAGGACATATCATCTCCAAGTCAATATCTTTTTGCTAAAGATGACGAGTTGGCAAGTAAAATTGATCCAGAATCCTTAGAAGAGGTTATTTCAGTAGTTAAACCAACTTGTTTAATTGGTTGTTCTACACAAGCTGGTGCCTTCAATGAAGTTGTAGTAAAGGAGATGTACAAATATAATCCTAGACCAATTATATTTCCTTTATCCAATCCTACTAGATTACATGAGGCTTTTCCTGAGGATTTATTGAAATGGACAGATTATAATGCATTAGTTGCTACTGGATCTCCTTTCCCACCTGTTGATGGATATAGAATATCAGAGAATAATAACTGTTTTTCATTTCCTGGAATTGGCTTAGGAGCTGTTTTATCTCGTGCCACTGTCATTTCTGATAAAATGATTTCTGCAGCAGTACATCAATTAGCCTCATTATCACCTCTAAAGGATAACGATTCCAGACCAGGGTTGTTGCCATCGATGACGGAAATTAATGACACATCTGCTAGAGTGGCTACTGCTGTCATTTTACAAGCACTAGATGAAGGTGTAGCAAGAGTAGAAAATGAAACTATCCCAGGATCTAAAAAAGACGAAAAAGTTAGTGTTCCTAGAGACTTTGAACATTGTCTAGAATGGGTTCGTGAACAAATGTGGCAACCCGAATACAAACCAATGGTAAAAGTTGTCCACGATCCAGCAATTCATACTCATCAATTATAAATGACGATTTAAGAACTATCACTGTGCTAATTTATGTTATTATTATATCTGTAAAAAGGATATATGCAAAAATTAACATATATAAAATATAGATCAAATTAAATTCATATTCTTTTTATTCTTATATTTTAGGCTTTTATTTTTTTTTTTAAACCTCTACAAAAGATTAACTAATATCAAATACTCTTTCTCCGTTTTTTAAAGACAGTATGTTTCTAACGTCTGTTGTATACCTTAATGATTCTAAAAATGGTAATAAATTTAATAGGTCTTGATCTGTAGGATCACTAATCCATCCTTCAACTTGAATTGCATTATCAACATTCATTGCGTAACTCACGGGACTATTATCTATTAAAATAATTTCATGTAATATTGAAGATGATTTAATAATTTCATTTGAACGATCATCTTTATTGTCATTTATAATTGAAAGATCTTTTATATATCCTACTCCGTCTCTCAAGATGCAATGATTTCTATAATATCTTTTTGAAAATTTACCAGAGAAAGATGATTCAAGCCAATCTATAACTGGATCTGCATACTCTTTCATAGATGCAGTGAAAATTATCAAATCATACCATTTGCTAACGGTAGAAAGAAACAAATCACAATATGGCCTCTTATGAATGTAGTATAACGTAGATATACCGCTCACTTGAAATCGTACCTCTACTAAGTGAGCTTGTGAATTTATTGAATTAGAATTTGATCTAGATATGGAATGTATTAGTGTTTCATCAAGGTCCAAGACCAGCTTTTTTCTCCTTTCACTATGCAATATTGATTTAGGAATCAATTTCTTGGGGAACAGGAATCTCCCCATTTTTTTTGTACCGAATGCAATTGATGATGATGTTGATTTCACTGCAGAACTGGGTTTACTACCATCTGAACTTGAAATTTTGTACAAGTTTGATGTTGTGAGTAAAGAACCTTTAACAGTATCTCTCTGCAGAATCATCTCTCCACCTTTCATATCATCTTCCACAACAGCATCCAAATTTTGTAATTGTTCATTTTTACTTCTAGAGGACCTATAAAATCCACTTTTACGTATTGAACCTTTTTGAGCGCTGCTATTAGACTCCTTTGATCTAGAATTGTTTTGTTCAAACAGCGTCAATGGGAATGTCAATAAATACCACGAGAACGCCAATGGTTTCACAAGTAACAATCTTGGCAAGAAAAGAAGAACATACCAGAACGTTTTCTCCTCCGATTGTGCTATCTGCACCTCTTCCTGTTCTTCCTTCTCGCCTTCCTCTTTAATGGACGTGATCAGGTTATTGGATAAGAACGATATCGTATTCATCAATAACTCCAATGAATATAGTATGGGTTGTATGCTATCTCGAGCAACGAGAGTAGGCCACTATGTACCGAAATATGCACAAAGAGACTAGGACGGCGATTCCTGCAGCAGTGCCCCGAATTCAGTCGAGCAAAGTCGGGAAGACCACTGTTCCAGGCAGGAACCACCCCGCCCACTGCCACTTGGTCTCGGCTTCGATATCGGTTTCTTATAATGCACCATCTGAACGCATATTATGCGATCTGTGAGTTATAGATGGACATGTTTCGATATTTCATAAAGACAAAAACCTTACCCGACCAAAAAAGGTTTACCCGACGTTTGCAGTTTCTGGAGGCCGGGTAAACACCTCCACTCTGAGCAGAAAACTGTGTCCCGGTGCCGAAACACACCTTGCGACGCACCTGCCCACTTCTCTCAGCTTTTCTCACCCGCACCGCTAGACTTCACCGCAACGACCGTGTTCACTCTCGAGTGTTACAAATAACTTGTGCATCAAATGTCGCCCTCCGCACACGCACGTGCGTGTGCGTGTGCGTGTGCTTGTCCGTGTACATATGCGTACGTATGCGTACGTATGCGTACGTATGCATGTACCTCCGTTCGCGACCCTCCGAGTACCCTCACCCAACCTTCCAGCAGCGACAGCAACGACCACACTTGTGCTTCGGGAAAACATCCTCCACCGCACTACTGCAAACACCGCTCCGCGCACCTCTCTGCCCCTTTCAGATCCATTTTGCTTCAACTCCCCCATGGCCGCGAACGCCCGATTAAAATTCGGCAAATTCTCAAATTTTGAACATCCTTGTTCGCTGCGCGGAGACGCGCCCGCGCCGCCCGTGCAAACCTTATGTTCCATGCCATTTCCCTGTCGCCCTGCGCGCGACATTATTTAAAGTTGTCGCATCCCATCTGTGCCGCTGCGCCAGAACACACGCATTTTCCGCATTTCTTTTTCTCGCCGCCCACATAACCCCCGCACAGCCCTTGTGACAGCTATTTAAACTTTTAGGGTATTTAAGTTTTTAGAGTTTTAGAGTTTTAGAGTTTGACGCTGCATCCAGAGTGCAGTGCGCCCTCGACGGAAGAATAATGGAGAGCTATTTTCCAGAGTCGTCCTTGCTGGCGGTTCTAGTTGGGTAATACCATATTCAATTCCTGAACTGTAAGGTTTTAATGATATAAAGTTTTGTAGATAAAGTTTTTGTGCGTTTGATATATAAAGATTCTCATGTGTGTGTACGGATAGGTATAAATTTGTATGTGAGTATATATATATATATATATATAAATATATATATATATATATGTCTGTTTATATATGTATATATATAGGAGAGTGTTCTGAGTGTGTATGTGCATGCGTGTGTATATGCAGGTGTAAGGTACTTGTGTTGGAGAGAGTGGTGACGAGAGGGTTAGGTTAGACATAGAACTGTTGGTAGACGAGAAGGTGGGTTGAAATTTTTATCATTGTATTAGCATCAGGTTGGTTGGTGCCTGAGTCACTGGAGAGGGTTGTTAGTTGATATTGAAACTAGCAGTTTGGTGAGGACAAAATTTTTTTCGTTTAAGTAAGAGGAGATATATATAGAGGGACAGGGTAGGACGAGGTGGTTTTAAGACATTGCGAACGGGCAGACAATAGACAATAGCTTTTTGGGGGTTTCTTGGTATAATTTGCAGTAGGAGGCACTAGAGACAAACATCTTATATAGAAGAGGGACTTGAGGTCATCGCCAGTTAGTTTTGGTATATATACTTAAGAGCAATGACGAAACGAGAGCCGTGTTCCAATGTCGATGCGGGTAACTGTCATTCGAATGGTTGCAAGCCTAAGACAAGCAAATATCGACATTCTAAAAGTCATCTTGCACATAGACAGATGCAACATAATGCGAACACTCCTGGTGTTCTGACACAGGGTTTACAGGAGCAAACGTATTCGCAGGGATTGGTGGCTGAGACAAATGCGATGACGAACTTTCACAATGGTGGTATTACTGTTGGTATGCGGACCAATAATTTTAATCCACGACCATGGACACCCACTGTGCAAAACAATTACGCATTTCCACCTTTTTATTCTGAGAATAGTAATATTTCGAGTAATACGCATAATAATGAAAAAAATGGATTAACACAATATGAGAAGGATACACTTTTGAAAGGGTTACCTCCACGGTTAGTCATGGTATCAAATCATTATAAAAATACAAATAAGGTTAATGCTGCAAATAATACATTTAAATATCAGCTACCTTTCCCATCAACTAATCGTAATGTTAGTCTGCATATAGAATCAAATCAGAATATAGGAAATCATAGCAACAGTAGTACAACAACAAGTTCAAGCGATAGCTTAAGTACTGGTACTGCTGGAAGCATACTAAAGAATATTACTGAAAACTTATATTCAAATGAGCATCATCAAGGTTTTTACCGAAAAAATAACCATCAACATGAAGCATATGCATTTATGGATAATATTTATTCGAGTAGTAAATATATTTTCCGATGCAACGTATGCGGCAAGTATTTTAAAAGAAAATCTTGGTTGAAACGTCATTTATTGTCACATTCAACAAATAGGCAATATTCTTGTCCATGGTGCTTAAGTAAACATAAAAGGAAAGATAATCTTTTACAACATATGAAATTGAAACATACACAGCAAGTTCTGATGGAGTTACAAAAATTGAATGAAACTTCATTACAATTGCATGATCAATCTCATATAAGCATCAATACAGCATCCATTGATATGAACGGGCAAACTTTGTTAGCAATAAAAGACGGTGGGAAAAATGGCCATGACGATAATGCAAGTATCATTACTATGGTCGATAATGGAACTTTGAAGAAAGAGGATGTCAAGAAAGCTTTGAATTTAATAATTGAAAGACAGCGATACGATACAGATGATTCAATTCCATAAGTATCATTCTTACTCCCAACAATAACATCACATTGCAAGAATGATAATCTAGAGAGTCTTGTACTTTAAGATTATTTTTTTTGCAAAAGATGTTACTTTGCATATAAACATATAATACATTGCTTTGCAAATGTAAATACAGTAAATTTAGAATTATGGTTTGCCATACAACTTAAATTATATAATGATTTTTTAATCTGAATAAAATCGTATTATGTTATAGTATATTATATATTACATTAAATTATATGAAGATGTTAATTATGTACTTGTCTTAAAATGAGTAATGAGCTAAATATTCCAACTTATAACATTTCTCTGACGACTGCCTCGTGTGGGAAATCGTCATCAGTTGGATTCTTGATAACGTTTGAAGTATGTTGAAATTCTTGCTTCTTGAAGAAAGCAATTGCGTAGAATGCTGCTGAAATAGTCAAACCAATGGCAACGACGATCAGACTTGTGACTTTCAAGATCAATGAACACCATTGAATGATCGCCATACCTGTGAAGAAAAGACATCTCCAACCATTTGTTTCGAAGTATTTGACAAAATTAATGAAATTATCACTTAGAGGACATATTTTTAGCAGGAATGGGACCTCTATGAACAGAATGACCAGACTTTGCACTATACCCACCACACCGAAGGCTATGACTGCATTCACGTGGAATAAGTTAGCAATACCCAGAGCCATACATAGTATTACGTTTATGTAGCCAAAATATTGACCATAGACGCTGAAGTTGAAACTTTTCAGGTCCTTGAGCATACCTGCCCCATTGATAAACTGCTTAATGCTGAGAGCCATGTCGAGAGTGAGGTTAGAGCACAGTTGCAGCACAGTTGCAGTATGGTGGCACTACAGTTGGGGCATGCTGGCGCACACTCACTCACCTTTATATATAGTGGCTGTCGAGATGGCTGAATCTGGGGTGGCAGGGCTGAGATTTGAGCGACATGTCGCCGTCACGCTGTACGAAAGCGTCACGTTACACGAAAAATCACCCGGCACACCGCATCGCTTCCGACGGTACACGGCGGGTAACGGGCCGATGGCCCGTTACCCGCCGCACATGCGAAATTTCTGACACAACGGCCCCCGGCACGCACCATGCCCGCGAACGTCCCAGCACGCCCCGAAACCCCCAGCACACCGCCCACCTTCGCACAGCGCGCACACCAAGAACACCGCGTACACAGCCCGCACACACCAGCACCCCCACCACTCTCTGTGCCACCACGCACCCCCCGTGCCCTCGCGCACCACCACGCCCAACACAACAGGCCACACAAACCACCGTGCACATCCACCGCCCCCACTTACACGTACGCTACAAACCTCTCCCCAGCCCGCCCGCTCCTCGTCGTCGTTGTTTGTTTACTCAACCACCACAACAATAACACATCGCTGCTCCACCCCAGAGCAAACCATATATATACCACTCGCATACACCGACTCCCATCTGCAAGTTTTCCCTCAGCGGTACCACTCTCACGACACAACACTCTCCCTCTGCTAAACTTTATTCCATCCGCCATTCCCGTTCGCCGGCTTTTGTAATACAGCGCTCTCAAATAGAAACCACAAGAGAAGACAAATTTTTTCCCCCAAGAAACGTTTAGTGGGATATATAAAACACTTTTTGTAGACACAGAAACATATATACGATTCGCCAGTAACAGTTTATCGTAGGTATTTTGCAATCAGAAACAGTAAGACACCAGGATACTTAACCGCTGAGATATTGAGATACAGGCGCTAATTCATAATGGACTCCAACCAGTACAGCAACGCAGGTAATAGCAACAGCACACAGTTCAACCAACCGGGGCTCCCTCAACAGTACCAGCCTATGATGCAGAGTAGTTTCTATCCGCAACAACAGCAACAGCAACAACAGGTGCCTCAGTTCCACCAGTTCCAACAGACTGGCTACCCACCTAACATTTCCCACCAGGCAGGTGGCGGCCAGGGACAAGGCCAACAGTCCGGTTCTAATGGCGGCAGCGATGCTGCAGCCCAGGCAGCAGCCCAGGCTGCTGCTGCCGCCGGCGACTTCAACTACTCGCAGATGGCCAACCCTTCCACGCAGCAGATGAACCAGCACCAACTGTCCGAGTTGATGTACAACTCGTTTTTAACACACCTAGCTCAAAAGCAGATGCCAAACTCCACCGGGTCCGCCAACCCTGCTGGCAGCGGTTCCATGCAGAAGCAGTTCGGCGAGAATGCCGCTACGTTGCAGAATAACTTGATGATGGATCCTATGCACCAGCAACAGTTGTTGCAACAGCAGATGTTGCAACAACAGGCTATGCAGCAGCAAGCTTTGCAGCAGTCGATGCAGAGTCAATTGACTACAGGTAAAAAGGGTCCCAAGGGTAAAAATGGCAATCAACAACAATCTGGTGCCGCTAGTGGTAGTGGTAAGAACGGTAAGAATAAAGACGTCAAGAAGTTGTCTTCTACTCAAACAAGAATAGAGAAGAGAAAACAATTGAAGAAGCAAGGTCCAAAACGACCTTCTTCTGCTTATTTCTTATTTTCAATGTCCATTAGAAATGAACTTTTACAAGAACATCCACATGCAAAGGTTCCAGAATTATCAAAACTTGCCTCAATTAGATGGAAGGATTTGACCGATGAACAGAAAAAACCTTTCTATGATGAATTTAGAACAAACTGGGAAAAATATAGAGTCTTACGTGATGAATATGAAAAAACTTTACCACCAAAAA
The DNA here is from genome assembly GCA_003707605.2 of Tetrapisispora fleetii. Taxonomy (NCBI): domain Eukaryota; kingdom Fungi; phylum Ascomycota; class Saccharomycetes; order Saccharomycetales; family Saccharomycetaceae; genus Tetrapisispora; species Tetrapisispora fleetii. Next base: position 47,545 of record PPKB02000023.1, on the reverse strand, counting down.
GACCTTCAGGTCCATTTATTCAATTCACTCAAGACATTCGTCCACTTGTAGTGAAAGAAAATCCAGAGAGAAACTTAATTGAAATAACAAAAATTATTGGTGAAAAATGGCGTCAATTAGATCCAGTTAAAAAAGCAGAATATACTGAAAACTATAGAATTAGATTAAAAGAATGGGAAAGTTGTTATCCTGAAGAAGCAGAAGAAGAAAATTTGAAAGTAAAAGTTAAAAAACCAAGAAAGAAGAAGGTTAAGAATGCTACTATCGATCCAAATGCTACTAATCCAAATGATTTAAATCAAATGAATGTTATGAATCCAATGGGTAATATAACAAATATAAATGGCATGCCATCAAATGCAGGTGTTAACCAAAACTAAAGATAAAGAAAAATAAATTTCATGTTTTATTTACATTTTCTATTCTTTTAATTTATCATCATCATTACTACTATTATCACTATTACTATTTACTACTACTACTATTATTATTAACCTTTCTATCTGGTTTATTTGTATTTTTATTGAAATAAATTTGTGTTTTTTTTGTTCACTTTCATATTTTCTTCAAAGGTTAAAAAAAACTAAATCTCAATTCAACATTCAACAACATTCAAATATTATATTTACTAAAAAGAAAATACCTTTTTCGGTACAAAGGAATATTTGTGGTCATACTGTTAGGTAAAATTATATCCATTAAGTTTAATGATTTTTTTCTTAAAACTAATGAAAAAAAAAAACAATTCTTACTGATTTAATCCACAAATATTTAATAGTTATTCAATAACCAAAAGGATTAAATTTTTCATTTAAAAAACTATATCCCTTGATGTATGTATTGTATTATAATTAAATAATTAAATAATTAACTTTTGTTCTCAAATTTTTTAAAATTCTATTTGTTAAGTAATAAGTTCGAATATTAAATTTAGTTATTGGTTCAGTATACAGAATGAGGACCTATAATAATGGTATCCTATGTAAAAAAAAAAAATGCTCTTTCAATATAGCAGTTTTGCTTAAAGTTTATTTACTCAGATCTCCAACGAAGCATGTCTTTAACACTCTATTTGCATTAACCCACATATGATATTTATAAAATTGTTCAGTGGCATCAACTCCACTACAAAAATTCTTTAATATTTTATCACCACCTGGATGATATTCAAAATAATTCGTAATGCAATAAACTTTATCCTTAATAACACACCAACAATCTTCAGTTGTATTATGTTTAGAAACCATTTCGGCACTAATGCGCAGAGGAGGCTTGATAGTAAACAACGGCACTTGTTGCTGTACTTGCATCAACGTATGTGGATGGTTGATCTTGTATATTTCATCTTCTTTATTATTTAAATGTTTCTCTAATCCAGTAACAAGTTTCCCCTTTAGGCCCTCGCTCATGGTTAATGAGTTCCAATCAAGTGCACTACGCCCAGGTTTCAATGCAACTTTCTTTCTATAGCCTCCTGGATTAATAGTACTACATCTAGCTTGAACCTCACCAGGAAGATCTTGTGAAGGAACTGATACCTTTTTTTTCATCGAATCTGGTTTGGAAACCTTTATCGAGATGTCAGAGACATTCCTACCACTAACAGGCGCGAATAACCCAGGTTTTCTAAATTCAGACTCTCTTTGAGCACTGACTCTTCTGATTATAGGATTATTTGACATTTCATTTATTTTTGCAAACTAGGGTATCCTATTTTTATGCACTATTATTCGAATCAAATCGATGAAGTTCTGTTTTTGATTTATTAATATTTTGTGAGCCTGTGATTCAAAAAAACCACCACACTTTCTCACCAAAACTTAACCAAGCAGTCTTAACCCAACTGACTCAAAATTGTTTCAATATAATTGAATGACTCTGAAATCTAGTAATATATAAGCCTACCTCATAAATATTAAAATATCCTTTTTAAAAACTTGCATGTAATTACTAATTGTGAATATTTCATTTAACGGTCTTACGAAATGGCGCGATGCCCTATAGTAAATATTTTAAAGATGGAGAAAACCCTCTGGAGATGAGAAGAATTTGCATAATGTCCTATTTAGTGTAATTATTTATTGAAGTTATTTGAGATGGGGTCTAAAAATATTGTTTAAATTGAATGGTATAAGTATGCAATGCAGCATCATAGGTAACTAGCGCCTACAATTGATGGTGCTTTCCAAATGATTACGGTATGAAAAGAAGAAAATAATTTGATAGTTTTATTGTTACTCGAGGGCTACTTTGAATTGTCCATTGACTGGCTATGCATACTTGTGCTCTCATCACTAGGATTTGAAGAAGGTCTATAAAATTTCCTTGTGATGGTTTTGACTAATTTTAATGGTATATTATCTGATGGGACAGATTTTTTTTCTTGTTTAACGTTGTTAGTATTACTGTCTTGAAGATCTTGATTAGTTGTGGGTAATGTATCGCCAGATTTCGCATTGCTTCCCCTGTCAACTAGTCTTGTAATCATTTTTTCTAAACGTGCACCAGGCCTGTTTGTTATAACATCATATGAATTTTTGCCACTCTCTTCATCTATTTGTCTTGCCGAATAAGCAGTTGTGTAACGGCTTATAGATGGAGGTGATAAACGAACATTTCTAACTTCTTGATTCCTTATGGATGATGTTGATACATTTCGTAGTCCCGATTGAATTGTCTTCTCTCTATTTAATGGTTCTCCCATACCATAGACGGGAAATAAACCTGCTGGTGAATTAGCTTTTGTTTGTGTTCTTATAACTCTCTCCATATTAGTTCTCGTTTGTTTCAAGTCTGGTTTTGATTGTGCTGATGAACTATCATCATTCGCGTATGCTGTACTAGGAGATGATTGAGGTATCGTATATGGAGCTGTATAACTTTCTGATTCCATTGCTGAATCAACAGAAGATATAGATTCTGTATCTTCATCGATAGTAGTACTTGCAATCGGTGTTCTATCAGATCTTATATCGCTTTCTGTTTCCTCCTGTAATACATCGTCAATAAAATTTTGATTTTGTTTGTCAACTTTAACAACTCTAGAATCTGAATTTAAGTCAGGTTGCTCATCCCTTAAATCATATTGCGGTAGTCCTAATTCTTTATGATCTCTTTCAACAACTACAAGATGTAAATAAAATGGTATTACAATTCCAAATGCTGATCCACCAATAATATTCCCTACTACCCCTGGAATAAGAAGTTTCCATATATATTTCCCAACTGACAAATTTGCTCCATTATATAATCCAACAAAAACAACAGCCATATCACCAACAGCATGAGTAAACCCAATGGTAATAAATGTATAAATGGGTAAACTCAGCACAATAAATTTAACATGGATAGGTTTAGCCATAATCTGTAAATAAACTGCAAAACTAACCAAGAAATTACCTGCAATAGCCTTCAGAAAAGTTTCAATGAAGGAAAATGAAACTTTTTGTTCTGCTATCTTCCTTGAAGCAGACCTCCATTCAGCTTGCTTCCCAACTCCTGAAAGGAAGCCAAATAAATATGAAACAAATAGAGAAGCAGCAATGTTCCCTAACAGACTGACAGTCCATGATATTAAAAGATCATAAATGGTCACCGCACGTCGAAGGAGTCCAACAGTAAAATATAATATATTCGAATTAAATAAATCAACACCAGTAATAACCACAAAATATAGGGCCATAGCAAATGTAACACCTGAAAACATAGTAACTATACCAGGGTTTGATGAAACTATTGCTGGATTATCAGCATGTGCAGCTAATAATAATAAACCACCACAACTGAAAAAGATTCCTCCTAATAATGAATTTATAATAAGAACATCCATCGTTAATCTAGCTTTTTTCATTGCAGTAGCAACAACTGCTAACGCAGCTTCATGTGGTGATATATAATTCGTATCATCTGCCATATTATTTCTTAATGTGTATACACCAAGGCCTTAATGCACATGAACCTAATAGCTTATATTAAATCACAATGGTCCTTTTTTTGTCTTTCTAGCCAGATCTCAACTTGATTAGTCGTGAATAATAATTTAACCCTCAATTCACGTACAATAACCAGGACAACTTGTTCATGTATCAATTAAGCCACTTATAGTGGAGTTTGAACTATACATCAAAGGTTCATTTTAACATACAACCACTTCATTAATATTCATTTTATATAATGTTTACATTTCTTCTTATTTTATTATGCGCCAATAATTTTATAGTGAAATATTTAAATGGCCATCTCATTAGCAGAGAGATGAGATATAAAGAGATGAATGAATGCAAATATAGCTTATATATATATGCTGATATGTGAATGTGCATTTATGTATGTATCTAGATAGATCCTGGAGAGTTTAAGTCTTAGTATTTGTTTACAATTGTCCAAACTGCGTCACCTAACGGCAAAGATTTTGAAGAAATGATGTCTTTTGGAATCACTTGTATGCAGCAGTATACTATTTCTATCAAAGCAGAATCTGGAAGAACCATTTCTGTGATAGATACTCCTTCTAGAAGCATTTCAGAGAGACTTGTTAGTGCTGCTTTTGTAACAGGAGGAAATTTTTGGTGTAACACCAAGTCCATTGATGGATGTTCGTTTAGGTTTTCTGTAGCATTGCCTGGTAAATTTGGTTTAATGAAGTATAACTTCTTGAGAAGCTCTGATTTTTCTTTTAATGTTTCCCATAATTCAATAAAACGTTTGGTGATGAAATCACCAGAATATTTTATTATGATTTTTATACAATCACAAGCAACTTGTGCAATGGAAAAATCCGAATCTAGTATACAAATCACTAAAACATCCCATAATTTAGCCACTTGAGGAAGTAAGGAATTGTGCTGAGTAGCTAACATTGGTACTATTAATTTAAGTACTGACAATATTTGAACTTTTAATGGTTTTGAAGGATGAGTTAATAGTCGGTCAGAATAGCCAAGAATCTTAAGTAATAATCTATAGGACTCACGGGCAATTGGGGAAACCCAATTTTCCTTCTCATTTCCAGTATCATGGTCAGCGTTTTCCTTGGCTGTGTTTTCATCATCTGTATCTTCATTTTCTGACAATTCATCATCGCTATCAATATCTCTTAAATTAGTATCAAAATATTCTTGAAAGTTTTTAGGTCCGTCTAAATCAGTGATTTCTTCTGCTTTAAAAGGCTTCTCATTTTTATCCAACACGTATACTAACTGTTGTACAGATGTCATTCCCCATGGTGAGTATGCGTTGTTAACATTATGTTCATTATTTAATTTATTATTTTCTGAAGCTGGAGTAAGATACTCTTTTTTCATTTCCAGAATAATAACCTCAAATAATTGGAAAAATTGTAGACAAAGATCAGAATATGCATGATAATATTCTAATAATTTAAATATAGTTTCAATTACATCAGTAAAATTTCTGATAACTTTATATCCAGCAAGTTTGCAGATCACCATTAAAATTGTACTTACTCTTTGCGTCATACCCAAATTTAATCTGGTAGATATACTTTCAACTAAATAATCAACGTTGTTCACAATCAAATTATTTACTGAACCATCATACAAATTATTTGCCAAAACAGTCGCACACATCTGAGCACGTTCTCTTACTAAAGAAGATGGAGATGCAAGTGAGTCAATTACTATATAAAGGTAATCTACCAATTCATTTTCAAACTCCTCCTTTAGCAATTTAGATATAGTAGTTATCGAGTTTAATATTATACACATATCATTTTCAGTTTGTTTCGTAAGTCCATTGTTTTCAATTTCCATACTTACTTTACTATTCAACTCGTAAGATTCTTCTAATACCATAAAATATACTTCAGACACTTTATTTTCCTCACTAGAATTTTCGAAGTTTAGAAATGATTCATGCTCAGAACTAATATCCATTGTTCCTGTATCTGATGATAGAGTTGTGGCCATCCATAATGCCAATAATTTTTTATCATCTGAATAATCAAATACTTTTTCTATTTCATCATTTAATTTATTATTATTATGCAAAAGTAATCCTATTTTACCTAAAAAAGTAGAAATATTAAATTCTACTTCTTTAGATATACTAGGAAGTAATGAATTTTCAAAAACAACTAATTTAGGATAAGCAATATTATTAACTGTCGTGACATTGAGGTATTCTTCAATCTTGTTTTGTTTTTTATGAATGATATACTGTGCTGTTTCTTCATCTAAGGCATGCATTAATGATTCAATTACTGTTGATATTAGATAAGTCACGTCTTCAAATTGATTTATAATGTTTAATCCATACTCTATTGATTTGAGTTCTTCCAATTTTTCAAATTTAATAATTTCAACCATTCTTGCAATTTTCCCTTCCACAATTTCTTTCAATAAACCCATATCAAAATTAACCGTTAACAAATAATTCGATCGAAGATCTAGCAACAGAGATATTAACTCTGGTGCACATACCGATAATGATAACTTACAATTAATTAGTAAATCTGATGCAAAAGATGCTAGTTCCCTGTTTATGGTTTCATTTTTCCTCTTTAGTAGCTTGGGTAAAAATGAATTCAGAGAACGTTTGACTTGAGATGCAGTAGCATGAAGCCAACTTGTTGTTCTGTGTACTTTATTCTTTTCGATTTTGTTTTCATCAATGACAATACTTTTCATCTCGACGTCTACTTCAGATGATATAACATTATTTTCTTCCACTAATTCTGTAATTTTTTGCAAAGAGTTTAGTTCATTTTTCTTTATCTTTAAAGAATAATCGTCGTAGACAATAGTTAATAAAATTCTCATTACTAATAATGCCGAGGAAACTACTTTATAATTAACTGCCAAACCAGGCCTAGACAATACATTTGCAAATGCAGAGACATTCCCAGGCAAAATATATGAAATAACTTCACCATCTGAAATAATATCTTTGTACAAGATGGCTAACGTATCTAATACGATGATTTGTGCTTCTGTATTAACCTCCAATTGCTTTAAAACATCTAATAAGATCGTTATAGAATGTCCCAAGCTCGGAAGCAGTTCCTTATTCTCAATTGTAAAAAAATTATTGCAATAGCCCTTCTGATTTCTTATTGATTTAAAGAGTTGTTGTAATGCTTTCACACTCACTACTTTATAATGTTCTGATCTATCGTGCAAATGTTTATTTTCAGTGTCCTTACTAATCAAGAAAGTAACAACTGGGAACAGCTGCTTAGCTAACTCTTTTGGAAACGATCCAGTTTCAACCCAACATAATCTCAACAAATTTGTAATAATTAGTAATACATATTCAGTCTGTAGCAAACCCAATTCGGGCAGCTTCAAAAGACTCGCTATGGGGACAAACACATAGTCTGCAATCCTAGGCGGCAAGTCAGTAAATTGGTATTCATCCAGTTTATCATTCAATTCTCTCAATGCCTGTACTTCTTCGAAAGCACCTGCATCAGAACCCTTATTCTCAGCAAATGCAAATTTAGAGACCTTGACACACAAAGGTCGCAGTTCTTGGAACACCTGAGACCCGCTATCCATCCAAAAAAACCTTGACTGATTCCACTGTCTAATGTAATAAAGGGTGCTCTAGCCAACTCCCCAATTGCAACCGCCATTCCACACTAAACACAATATGCTTTGTTTTATAGAGAGTTGTGATCTGAAGTTTAGTAATTTTATAGAAAAATAATTTATATTAGCTGCAAAATATGTTAGCGCCGCGTGTACTTAAGATGGGTTCCTCGCGAATGTCGCCCCAACGAATCCAAGGACACACGTCCCGAGACACTTCATACGCATCATCAATCACACCTCTCAACAACACACCAAACGGTATATCCCACGACTACAATCAAGCTCCCCTGCACCCCAAACACCTCTATAGTGTCGTTTCCTGTCAGCATTTTAATCACCAGAAACAGCACCATATCTGCACGGAAAACACAGGATAAACTTCACCAGAACCCCACATAACCATAGCACACCTACTATACCCCCAGGCCATCCCTAATAACCCATACCATAGACTGCATGTCCTATGTCACTGCCCAAAACTTAAATATTTACTGTCACTTCTCATCGAATTTCGATGCCCGACACTGACATTGAAATTTCACCTCTGAGACTGAAAAATTTTCTAGTGAAATTCGATGAGACAAGCACTCTGAAGTTAGAACTTTGATTAGTGTTTGTAGTGGTTGGTATAAGATGTAGGGTCGATTGTTGATTGGGAATATTCATTTTTCAGAAGGGCATCTTGCCAGGTTGTTTTGATGCAGTTAGGAGGTCCAGACACGGAGGGCTATTATTGAGGATTTTGACGACTTTATCTCTGGTACGAGAGCGAATAGGAATAGTTTTCATTGGTGGTGCATAGATATATATATACGGTAATGCCAAACAATTCGATTAAGTTATTAGCTCCAGATGTGCACAGGGGTCTTGCGGAGCTGGTCTCGAAGAGACTGGGGATGAAGTTGACTGACAGTAAATTGAAAAGGGATCCAACTGGTGAGGTCACTTTTTCTATTGGTGAATCTGTTAGAGATCAAGATATTTTTATTATTACTCAGATTGGTGCTGGGGATGTGAACGACAGGATTTTGGAGTTGTTGATTATGATCAATGCGTCCAAGACTGCTTCAGCTAGAAGGATTACTGCTGTCATTCCTAACTTTCCATATGCTAGACAAGATAGAAAGGACAAATCCCGTGCTCCAATCACTGCTAAATTGATGGCTGATATGTTGACTACAGCTGGTTGTGATCATGTTATAACCATGGAATTGCATGCCTCGCAAATTCAAGGGTTTTTTGACGTGCCTGTAGATAACTTATACGCTGAGCCAAGTGTTGTTAAATACATCAAGGAAAATGTCAATGTTTCTGAGGCAATTATCATTTCTCCAGATGCTGGTGGTGCTAAACGTGCTGCAACTTTAGCTGATCGTTTAGATTTAAATTTTGCATTAATCCATAAAGAAAGAGCTCAAGCTAATGAAGTTTCTCGTATGGTTCTAGTCGGTGATGTTACCGATAAAGTTTGTATCATTGTGGATGATATGGCTGATACTTGTGGTACGTTAGCTAAAGCTGCTGATGTCTTATTAGAAAATAGAGCCAAATCGGTCATTGCTATAGTCACACACGGTATTCTATCAGGTAATGCTATTAACAATATCAACAATTCTAAATTAGATAGAGTCGTTTGTACTAACACAGTTCCATTCGAAGCTAAGATGAAAATGTGTCCAAAATTGGCAGTTATAGATATTAGTGGTGTTTTGGCTGAAAGTATACGTCGTCTACATAATGGTGAAAGTATTTCATACTTATTCAAACATTATCCTCTATAGTATTTAAACTATATTTTTGATATAAGAAAGGAAAGTTTTAATTGTAGTTATAATCTTATCTTTTACACAAGTTACTACTATAATAACCGCTATAAAATAAACACTAAACACTAAAGGAGCAATAGAGGATTTAAAATATACATGTAATTTAGTTTTATTATCGATATATACATTTATCTTATTATTCTATAAATTATTCGTTATAATTCATATGATTCACAATAGGCATTAATTAATGGGAATTTATTTCAATGTAATCCTAATTATTTGTTGTGGTGGTTTTATTTTTTTGCAGGCTAAGTTTTCCATTGAGTCAGAATTGCTATCCACCTACAAATTGTATTTAGTTAAATCTATATCAGCCAATGACAGTAACATTTCACCTTTACCTTCTAAAACACTTGATGCTGCAGGAAGATATTCAATAGCTTCAGGATGTGGAACCCAAATAACATGTCCACCAAATGCTTTACCTGCATTAACACCAATTATACCGTCCTCAAAGACTATACATTCTTCTGGTACAATTGAGGAACCAAATTTATTATTTAAATCTGATAAACCTGTATGCCAGATATCAGGGAAAGGTTTACCTCTCCCTGGAGGTATTCTTGGATCATCACCGGTAACAATGGCATCAAATAAATCAAAAGCACCTGTTAAATGACTTGTTTTTCCTATAAACTTGGACTTATTAGAAGATGTACACAATGCAATTGGTATGTTTCTTTCCTTTAAACGCTTTAATAGTTCTAAAGCACCAGGTAGGAATGCACATTTTCCCCATAGGTCTTTTTGAAGTTCTGCACTTTCTTTCATGTATTCTTCAGGGGTCATTGGTAAACCATAATGTTCGATAACCTTTGCTGATGCTTGTGGTCCAGGTAAACCTTGTAGTTGTAGTTTTAAATCCCATGTTAAAGGACCTTTTCCATGTTCTTTCAATGTAATATTGGTAGATATTGTGTATATGTCTTCGGTGTTCAATAAAAGACCATCCATGTCAAATAAACATGCTTTCACTCTGTTTATAATAAATTTAATTTGTTAGCAAAGTATTCCTATATTAAAGTTATAATCCCTTCACATTGTCAACTATTCTTATCTATATCTGACGTCAACAGATCTTGATATATCATACATACTTATTTGGAACAGTCATTGCGAAATAACTTGTAGATCTTGGTAGACTTGCAGTTAAATGCACAGCTTCGTTATATATTAAGCAAATATGATATGCTATTGTAACTCTTCTTAACTGTTCTTTTTAAACTTTACCAAATCTCTTCGATCTGTAATAAATCTGATATTAGTCATAAAGAGAAAGATGAATTACTATATTATTCAGTGAATATTAAAAATTCTGGGGAAGGCCAATATTCAGTGACTATGCACCATTTAACAAAGACTGTAAGAGAATAACTAACATTATATTCGATGCAGTCATAATTTGTTGCATACCATCGACCTATATATAAGATAGCTTTGATTTATATAAAAACAAAAGTGGAATTTCTAAAATGAATCCTTCATAAATTACTACATTTAATTAGATAGTATATATAATACCTATGAGATGGTAGTTAAACAGATATTTATCGAATCATCTTTTGGCAATTTATTTAACCACTGATAGTAAGACAGAGGTATATTAAAAACTGTGAGACCTAGAGTGGGTCAAAAGCATGATTCTATCGAGTAACCAATTCATCCCGAACTCAATTAAGAGCATAGATACTTATGCTTATAGAAAGAGACAAAGGGAAAAAGTGATTTTGTTGTTGTTATTAAATGTAATGTTGCATTAAGCAATGATAAAAAATGGATGATAATATATCAAAAATCTTATATTCTAAAACATTTAAGCGGAGTTGGAAACAACAACTTCGACATCGACACCTGGTTCAATGGTGATTTGAGTGATTTTTCTGACGATTGGAACTGGGGCTTGTAAGTCAATGTATCTCTTGTGGATTCTCATTTCGTAAGTTTCCCAAGTCTTGGAACCTTCACCATTTGGAGTCTTTCTGGTGGAGATCTTTAAGACCTTGGTTGGTAATCTGACTGGACCCTTCTTGACTAATCTGTGTTGTTCAGCGTTTCTGATAATGTTGTTGGCAACATTTTCTAATTGCTTAACCTTGGTAGAAGTCAAAGTGATTCTAATCTTGATGATTTGAGGCTGTTCTTGTTCTTCAACTTTTTCCTTTTGGATGTCAGACATTTTTAATATACCTTTTTGTGTTAACTTTACAGCTCTAGAAGGGAAGTTCACTTATAAACAATTACAACTAAAAGTAATACTTTCTAAAATACATTTACAAATAACAACTAGACACTTCCTGATATACCCATACCTTGCAGTCCAGATGTCCAAGTAAAATGTCTAGGTTCTCAACGTTGAAATCCAATGGCATACAGCAGAGCAGTAATCATATTGCACTAGCGAAGTCTGCGGTTCGTTAGCACTTATGAACTAGCCATTACAGTTGAATTGAGCTTTAGATGGTTGCGATGAGGTAGAAGTGAATATTTCAAAATTGTTTGTGTGGAAAATTTCATGGAATTTGTTTACATTGCGGCATATCTGACGACGGCAAAATTGAACGGAAAATGACGGAAAAAGAATATTTCTTAAAATTTTGAAATTTGAAAAAATAAGTTTCAGGATGTTTGGGTGTTAAAGTGCAGTCATTTACAAATTTGTATTTCGATATTGTGACGCTCGGAGATGACAGGTTTGTTATATCTGGCCACTCATATATGGGTATGGTAACGATTGAAGTGTTGGTAATAATATTGGAAATATGACGATTCACAGTGATATTTGGCGATTGCTGGTTATTTTATCATTAACTTGGCTGTTCCATGTGTCTTTAGTGCTTGTTTGACCATAATGCTTGCTTAGCAAGAACGAATGGAGACATTTAAGAGAAATTACAAGTGTCGATAGTACCGAGATACTGGGATTAGCAACATGCGACTAATTCTACTCTTGTAATGGGCAATATTGTGCAGCCTTTAATGATCCTATTAGGTTCTTTAAGAAGATGAGAAGGAATTGAACCTAGCAGTTCACTGATAAGCAAATGTCGCCCTGTTAAAGATTACATGCTTCATTGGTTGGATAGTTGTTATAAAACACATATATATAAAGTATTTCTGTGTGTACGTGTGTGTGCCGTACTAGGGAAAGTGGATGTATAATTTACATGGCATACCCATGATATCAAATGGGATCTCAGTGGCCAATCGTAAACTCAAGAGATGGAAATATTCAGATCTTTAAAAGCTTAAGATATCTGATGAACAGAATAATTCCGAGATTGAGTAATTGTTGTCTATATAGAAAATAAATATGTTATTTATTTTTTCTAGTATATTGCGAATTAATTATGTGGGTTGTTTATTGCAGTAACGACCAAGCAGAAATTTGATTGGTTCTGTTTGCAACAGCAGACAACACAGGTCACTAATGTTCGATCTTTAGCGAAAAATCGATAACATTAACTCCCTGGTGAATCGAACTAGTACTGTAAATATCGATATCGTGACAAATATATCCATTGATATTTTCTAGTGTCAAGCCTCCACTACATTCCAATAGAAACTGCTTCTTGTTAAGCCACCTCTCTTTCAAGCTGTTGGCACATATTTGAAGCTCGTCACTTGTGAAGTTATCAAGCATTATAATATCAGCTCCCGCTTTTATTGCCTCGTTTGCTTCTTCTTCAGTTTGACATTCAACTTCTATTTTTACTGAAAACCCACACACAGATCTGGCATCTTGAACTGCTTTGGTGATTGAGCCAGTAGACCAGATGTGATTATCTTTTAGCATTACCATTGACGAAAGATCATATCTATGCATATCACAACCACCGACTAACATTGAGTATTTTTCCAATCTTCTCAACCCTGGTGTTGTCTTTCTAGTGCCTGCAATAATACCTTTATAGCCAGTTTGACGAGCTGCATCGATTATTTGACCTGATTTTGTGGCAATACCAGAACATCTACTTAAAATATTAAGTGATAGCCGTTCTGCCTGAAGTATATTTCTAGCTGGTCCCTTCACCTTTGCAACTTCAATTTTTCTGGCATCAACGTTTGAAACATCAAGTTTAGAGCCTTCGTCGAATAACCATTCAACAGTCAACCCACATTTCTCGTAAACCTCTTGAGCAAAGGGAATGCCTGCTAGAATTCCATTTTGTTTGCAATATAGAATCGCAGTCGTGCTTTTATTACCAACAACGTAACCACCAAAGTCAAATGAAGGTATATCCTCTTGGATCCAATTTGTAATATCTTGCTTCCAATCGCCGGCTAGCGGTAATAAATTTTGGAACCCACTCATCATCGTATTACCAATGTCTCTTATCTCTATTCCTAATCCTCTACAATTGAATGTGAAGTATAGCATAAGAATGGTAACAGTTAGACTAATTATCCAACTGACTCTGTTCCTTAAATAAAGGCAACAATTTTATAGTCATCTAGTATAAAATAACCGCATACAAGACCCCGAAGACGGAAAGACGACGGTAATTATGGTGACAGTAAATGCAGAGATGAGATTTAAATAATAAGTATGTTCTATTGGCATGCAAGTCTATATATATTTGGACTATATAATTGTAGATACTGCTTTGATAGTAAATTTGATTAATAGTTGAAGTTAGACAAGAGCGTCTGTCAATAATTTTTTTTCTTCCTCTGATAGTTGATTATAGATATCTTGGAAAGAGTTTATGTTTTTTGAAGTAATTTCTCTGAAGAAATTGATAATCAAGTCAGATGTCGATTGGTCTATGTTTCCAATTATGTGGGATGCTGGTGTATCATTGTCATCGTCTGATGCGTACTCAGCTAGATCGTCTTCTTCATCGTCTACATATTCTTGCAATTTTTCATAATCCAAAACGTCTTCCACATCTTCCCAATCGTCTTCTTCGTCTATTCCTTGCTGTTCTAAGGAGTTGTTAAAATGGGTATGATTGTTAATGTTAGTATCATTTATGTGAGCACTTTCCATATTCTTTGATTGAGAAGCAAGTTCAGCAAGAAATAATTTAATCAATTTTTGATAAATTGGAATTTGAGTATATTGATCTGGAATAGCCTTAGCCATTGATCTTGTAATTATTTTATCTCCACTGTATGGAATAATATCGCCATTGACAATTATCGAATCAACACGTTTGTCAGATAAAAGGTATATTTTACTCAATGCAATAATATTTTCCTTTATACGTTTCTCACCTCTTATAACTTCAAATAATTCTAACCATTTTTTAAGAACCAGCTGTAAAGTATTTTGATCTTGGTCTGCATCTAAAGATAAATCATATAAAAAGTTTATAGTCTGTTGTGTTTCTGAGCATATTAGATAACAAAATACTAACAATAAATTTTGTGATGTGGTAATATTTTTCGCAGTAATGAACTTTTTAGTTGTTGCTTGTAGAATTGCTGGCAATAACTCTTTAAGTTGTTGACTAAACTTACTAAAAATAGTAATGATCAAAGTTCCTACATTCATTGCAGCAGTATCAGAAACGTCTAATGAGAGTAACTTACTTAAAATATTGACAATATCTTCCAATACGTTCTGCATTAGTGACACATCAGAATTAAATAACAAAAAGCTGAAAGCCTCCGTAGCTAACTGAATCGTTTCTTCCTCAGTGGATGTCATTAGCACTTCAGACAAAGGATTGAACGTTAATTTTGATATTTCTAATGGAAGTGGTGAATCAATTGGCTTTTTTTTCATAAAAGTCATCAGATAATCTAAAGTCAGAGATAATAATGGGGAATAATTATAATTAGTTTGTGCATAACCTTGAATTATCTTAATCAAAGAAGGAATTATTTTTTCAGCATAATGCAGATATAAATTCATGTCCATTCCATCTAATAATTTTTCCAAACCTTCTTGTGATTGAACAGAGAGTTGAATATTTCCTGGATCTTTAGATGATATCGTTAGTAATAGATTAAACTCGATATCCCTAATTGCATTAGAATCAGCCCCAGCTACATTGTTATCTATAACATGGTATATGGCTTCTGAACATACAGCGTAAGTATCCTCTTCAGCATCTTCCGATATCTCTTTAATTAATTTCAGCATGCTTTTTTGTACTATTTTACAGTCTTCGTGTCCCAAAACAGATGCCAGTTCAGCATAGCTAGCATAATATGTAAATGCAAGTAACATTGAACTTTTTAATAATTCATTAGAGCTTTCTGATGCTAGTTTTAAGGATATTGATAATAACTCTTTAGTCATTGGCTTTACATTGTCGTAGGATTCCATGAATTTTTCAAGAAATTTAGGACATAATAAGATGCATCTAGTTTTCACCATTATGTTGCTATTTGAATTCATCAATAAATTGATCAAAGAATTTAACAAATTTTCAGTGTAACTCAACAAGTCTGTTGTGAACTCTTCCTCATTTGATAGAATACTTTGTAATATGTAAATTAATGACTCTTGTAATTGCCAGTTATTAAAATTTTCCATACCATTGCTTAATTCTTCTAAAATAGAGCTATAGGCTAAAGAATATGAAGGATTCTCTAACTCTGAAAGAAATTGTACAGTTTGATCTCTGATTGTATAGTTCGCAACTAAGCCTGATTCTTTAGAAATAAAATAATTAAAATCACTCTCCCATAGTTGATATGTATCATTATCTAAACAACAAAGCATGGTTAATGAAGAAACTATTCTAGTTATCTCTTCTTTTTCAAAGCCATATGAGGAAATAGAGGAGACAAAATTTAATAAATGTACAACATATTCATTGTTCAGTTGCAGTTGAAGTTCGGAAGCATTATTATTGATAAGCTGTATATATGTGATACCTGCATTTTCTAAATCTCTTAATGCAATTTCTTTGAATTCTGCTATTAAAGCTTTAGGAAAAAGCTTTTTTGGGAAATCATTTTTAATTGTTGATAACTCTTCATAGAAATTTGTTTTTAATTGTAAAGCATCTTCAGAATTGTTAATGTCTAAATGTGGTATGACATTTTTTAATACATCTAATGATTTTTCAATACATTGAGTAACAAAAGTTTTCCTTTTTGAAGACATATCATTATCTAAAATTGACATTTGCAAGATAGATGAGTGTAATAACTTTGATGCAGCTACCTTTTCTTTCATATTGGTCTCTGAAGAAGTTATAATAATCATAACTGTTTGAATAGTTTCAGCACCGATACCACCTTCAAAAAACATTTCTTCTGAAATAACATCGTCATAGATCTCATTCAGTAAAGACATAGCTTCAATTGAATGATGATTTAAAATTGCATCATAAATCTGAACAAGTAGAGTAGGCCATAAATCAGGGAAATCAATAACAGATATTTGCACAATACAATAAGAAGAACTGCTCTTAATCTTAGGGTCCTCTTTTTCATTTAAACATAATTGAATTAAAGAATCACGTAAAATCTCTTTAACTTCTTCTTGAACATTGGATGTACCTCTGTAGGAATCAAACCCAGGACTCCAGTACATAGTTATCAATTTTCTCAAAGACAATATACAAAATTGTCTAGTCGAAAGAGTCTCATTTTCACTTTTAGCAACTTCAATCAATGAATGAAACACTGCAGATGCATCTGTATCACATCGTTGTAACAATTCAGCTTCTGCATTTTCTCTAATGGTATTATCAGGATATTGAGCCTGAGCTATGAGCACATGGATATCAGACATTTTTAAACGCAGATGATTCTTAGACAAGTTATTTCTTCACTAAATACCACTCAATGCTATTTTAACCGATCTTTGAACAAATATTTAATATATTCATCTAATTATTTTCTTATATCAGTTCATCAAATATTTATTTACTCTGGGGACATCGCAAATATATCCATCGCGTATATTTAAATGCTTAAAACACGTTAAATATACACGTTAAATGCAATTACAGAGTTTGAGACTTCTAAGTTGATATGAATTTGTACATACAAGACTATATAATGTATTAAGAGTGGGGCTAGTTATTATTATTATTGTAAGTCATCCTCTTTTGTTTTAATCCAACCTCCAGGAGAAAGCAGCTCTCGAACTTCTTGTTGCAGAGAATTTCTTTCTGTTAGAGTCGTTTTAAAATCTAAATATGTAAGATTTGATAAGTCTGTAGTATCATGCAAGATTTCCCTCAGCAGATTCCATTTCGAGTATCTGCTGACTATAGGTTCACAATATTTTCTTAAAGGTTTTTTACTCTTGGAGTAGAAGCCGTTCTTGAGACCATTGATTATGCTCTGTTCCATTATCCTATTATTGTCCATGAATATTTTAATGCTGCTCACTAATGCTGCTTCTTTGTCAATATTTGTATCTTGATTATCATCAACAAAGTTACTATCTGAGGAAAGAAATTTAAAACCATGGATGGGAAAAGATCCACCTTTGAGACGATTCATAAATGCGTTCTCTAAGAAAGTTTCTTTCCCACTTATTTTTGGTATAATGATGTAGTTTAGAAAAACTGGTTCCTCTATAAGTTGGGAGCAAGTTGCATCTAGAATACCTATTACTTGTTTTATGCATAATTTATCGGAGCATGATTTAGATAACGTTATTTTTGAATCATACCTTCCAGGTTTAGTACGAACTACATTCCTTTTTTTGTAATTCAATCGACCTCGAAGTGTAGATTTATTTTTTACATCAATATATTGAAAAGCATCATCATCGGCTACTTCAAATTCAGTATTGTTATTGCTATCCATCAAATCACCCATACTAGCATCACCACAAGGTAGTTTCGAAATGTATAATGCTAATTTCCATTTGGTATTCCATTTATATCGATTTTTATCAATTCCTTGTACGAATTTGGAAACTCCATTATGATTTCTAACTCTACTGATCTCATTAAGGATAAACACATGGAAGGATCGTAAAGCTAGAATTTCAGCATGGCAATCATGAATTATTTTACCTTGTGATCTATTTAAATCAGTATCAGGTGTAGCTTTCAAACCTGTAGCAATGCTTATGATCTCGAATTCATTTGTTTCAACATCAATTGCAACAATACCAGCCAACACAGTCCATTCTTGGATAGAATTCGATTTCAAAGTGGGCTTTGAGGAAGGTTTCAATCTATCATATTCTTCATAAATAAGGTCAGATACTCTTTTCGCAATGTAGACATCGGCCATACCAATAACCATCTATAATAACGGTACTTTTCTGGTTCCTTGTTCAGAGCATCGGTATTCAAAAGATGATTCAGTAAATGGAACTTCTATGACAGGCAATACACCAGATAAACCAAAGAAGTCTTATAAAGTGAACTGTTTCACGATACACTGAGTCGTTGAAATTTTGAGATGAGCTAAAAATTGAGGACAAAAATTTGAAGGATGCGAGGTTCGAACTCGCGCGGACACCGTCCAACAGATCTTAAGTCTGCCGCCTTAGACCACTCGGCCAACCCTCCAATTAATTTTCAATATTTAAGAAGAATTTGGTTGAATATGATATTCTAGGTATTAATGGGACGCAACAATATCGATTGCTAAGATGTTAACCTCAAAAGTTACTGGTTCATCAAACTTTGATAAATGAAGAATAGGCAATTCATATGTATATCTTATAACCACATCAACGGACGATCAGCTGTTTGGCTGGTATATATTTATCATAACCTAAAATCAACAATCAGCTTCATCTAATAGATAATTAGCAAATTCAAAACCACATCGTATCTACAAAATGCAATTGATTAAATATCAGCTTCAAGGTGCTACCCATAGCACGAAGGCCCTTGAGATAATGTTCAATAACCAGAACAATGTCACTGTCACTTGCAAACCAAACTGAAAAATCATCCTTAACGAAGCTCATCGCAATTTTATTTGGGTTCAAATATATATAAAGTTAACAGTTCGATCTATTAATGAACTTGTCGGGTGGTTTAAAAGCCTTAAAGTGGACCCAAAGAGGACCAAATATATTCTACGTTGGTAACTAAGCAATGGCTGTTACTTTCAATTTGTTTGTCAAAGAGCCTGGTTCGACAATCACTCTTAAAAAACCAAAAGAAATTACATACTACTCTCGAACGTCAAAGGATGAGTTTTTAGTCAACGATGACTGTAATTTGAGATATTATTACTTGCCAGATGCTGATATTGACAAATCTTTGGACCTAAATGGTGGCTATAAAAAATTCAAGGATTACTATAGCGAGTTTCAAGATCCATCGACCCTTCGTGGGTTATTAAGTTCTTTAAAATATTATGAACAAAAGAAAAATAAGAAAATGAAAGTTGATATCGTAACCTTCAGAGGTGTTATTAGAAAATTGATTATGAGTTCTTTCGAGACTAATCCTAAATTCAATGTGGTCGATCTTCGAATCGTTTTATTCGATGGACAGTTATTCATAAAAGACGTCACTAATACAAATTCAGAACCTGAAAAGGTCACACCTGTACAATATACTGGTTATAAATTTGAATCTTTATGTACATTATCCGAACCATTAATGTATGTTTCAAGAACCAAACTAGATAAGAGACCAAAAAAAATTGTAAGCCATGGTGATGAATTTATTTCAGTCGTGAAGACCGGTGTTGGGAATTGTAAACTTTTGCTGGGTGCAGAAGTGGATGCTATATTCGATTTTAAAGAGAATGGGAAGGATAATTTACAACATTACATAGAATTGAAATGTACGTCTGCCGTCAATAATATAAACGATGCAAGAAATTTTGAAAACAAACTTTTCAGAACATGGATACAATGCTTCCTGATAGGTATTCCAAGAATTACATATGGTTTTAGAGATGATAAATTTTTATTAAAAACTGTGGAAGAGTTCACGACAAGTGATGTTCCTTTAATATTTAAAGAGAAGAATCACACTTTATCGAATAATTGTATTAATGCCATCAAATGGTATGGTGTCTTTACTGAATGGTTAATGAAGATGATAGCAACAGACGATGCCTCCGTTTCAAAAGCATATAGACTAGTGTGTGAAAATAATCATTTGAGATTGACAGAAATTGAATCATCAGATAGTGAATACGAAGGTCTAATCAATGGAGAAACAGTTATTTCCAATGAATTTAAAGAATGGAGAAATGAATTAAAGAGTTTGTAAAATAAATAAAAAAAAAACTATTAGTTACATTCTAGAGTAATTGTGCATATAATATGATAACTTTTTATTATTCTAGACATTTAATACCATATCTGTATCTTATTTAAATGAGTATATAACGTCTGGTGCACTGTTTAGTATTGTTTTTCTATTTCTAAATATGCTGAATTGAATCATCTTTCCCATAGTAGTAAACTTGATAAGATGAATAAGAATATCTCATTAATGACATTGATGCTGATAGTATGAGGATGATAAATAATAATGACCTAAGTTTTATCGTATCCATGAATTCGTTGATGACTTCTGCTACGGTTTGTGCCCAAATCCTTGCAGAATTATTCACAGATTCGATATCTATAGACGCTTCTTTGACGCAAGAAAGCCATTTCTCGCACAACTCCTCTAATGCTGGAACTCTAGTCTCGGGTGAACACTCATTCTCATTATAATGTCGCCTGCACTCTTCATAATTGTACAAGTTCTGAATATTTTTCTGTTGAAGACGATAATTAACGTCAATTCGCACCATATGAACGAAATATAGGACAGAACCCGCAAACAACATAACCACAAACACATATAAAAACAACAGAAGGAACTTCCCCACATGTTCAGGATCATTCCAGGTATGCTTGTGCGATTTGAGTGATGCAGACTGATCCACAACTCGAGCATTTTCCAACTGCTTCATAGCCACCCTTGTAACGCCGTGTAAACCGCCAGGATCTTGCCAATTCACCACTGAGCACCCTCCAGCCCACTCCACAAACAGGCCTATCGAACAGTACAACCACCAACTAACTTATATAAACTATAGGTTAGTTGTAACTACTTATAACTCTGGTTTGGTCGCAGGAGTAACTCATCGCCATATTACGGTCACGTGCTGCGCCCTAATTTCGATGCCAGGGCCTTGCTGGACAATGCCATGGTTTTGTGGATGGATAACGTCTCGCAAGACCTATAAAAACAGCTCCATGTATGCCACACATGGACCCAGAGCCATCTCTCCTGCATCATGCGAAGCTCTGCTGACGGCTCCCAAAAGCTAGCAACACCTGGCGTATCTGTCGATGCAATGGGGGGCTGCAAAATGACTGTATTTGAAACGGCACAGCTATGTATATCGAAGCAACTGGCCAAGATGAACCAGAGGCCTCTGCATCCAGTTGCCACTGGGGGCCACTCGGTCTTGGTGCATGGTGAGTGGCTCGTTGCATGGTCAGTTGCACAAAGCGTTACCCGGTATTAAGGCCCAATTCACTACTAAAAGCATCCAATGATCAGCCCTGTAATAACTGTTGCACTTCTTGCTGACTATTGATGACTTTAATCATTGATTACAGGTTATATAAGTGGTCATCTTGGTGATCTGAGTTGCAACTGGACGTGTTTGTGTTTTGGATGGGTTTCCCTGGGTTTCCGGGGTTAATAATAGGAGGCCAATCGTTATCTAAGAAAAAACACTGTTACAGTCCCTTATTTGTGAGAGTAACGAAATAAGTACTAGTTGGAATTATTCAAAGTGTCGCAGTTTAAGAAATTTATTAAACTTATCAAGGATTCCGTAGTTGCCAACCAGACCAATACCCTACCAACACATCACACACCGAATATGCGTCAAACTACATTGAAACTGGCTCAGTCCTATACGCCGATGATTAAGTTCATTGGGAAACATCCTGTTACCAAACATCCTAATGAGATACTTCCTCATCCGTGTACTATGAATGGGCTAGTACCCGGTGGGGAAGGTTGTTTGAATCCCGGAGAATATTTAAAGAAGTTAACTCCATTTGTTGTGGTTCCTTATAAGAATCCAAGTGCCTTAAAAACTGCTTCTAATTCAGGATCTGGCGGTTTTACTAATAGATCTTTGGAAAATGATGAAGTGAACTCGATCTCAGAATTACCTGCTAGGTTTCGTTTTAGACCAATTGAAGAGAAAGAATTGGAGATGATTAATGGAGGTGGTGTCCAATAGAAAAACGTTCATCCTATTTACTTCTATAAATGAGCATGCTAAAGCTTGCCATGAATCAGCAATCGAACTAGATATTTACTTCATTAATTTTCAGATGGAAAAATTCATATATTCTCATTACATTTCATAATATTCATTGTTTGTATAAAAATATTTTTACAATATATTATAATATATAAGTATGCCCTTGTAAACAAATAGATATATTCAAATTTGTTATATTTTGAGATTTTGTGCATTCTTTTAATTCTTCTAATATTATCAATCTAGGGTCCTTGTCCATGGACTCCATTTTCACATGAGTAATGATAATGTTTAGTTTTAATAGTTTATCCATGGAAGATTTTGACATGTTATATTTATTACAATAGATGTCCCTTAAAGAGACCATTTGCTCAATAAGCAAAGGTGGTGACATGTGGCCGTATAAATGATAGTCTTTGACAATGGATGTACTTGAACATTCTATCAGAAGACCTGAGAGTAACTCAGGTTTTACATTTTCAGCTAAATAATTCCATATATTATTAAGATTACCTGACGGTTGTGTTTTTGAATCATTTTGTAAATCGCCACAGACAACTAAGTTCTTACCAGTAACTTTATCCTTTATGACAAAGACAGTGCTGTACACTGGTAAATCTTTATCAACCACTTCTGAACCATGTAATACTGTGAATGGAGTTACAGAAAATTGTGGAACACTTTTCATTTGAACTGAAGTATTCTCTTCGAGTTCTATTAATTCTAATTTTTTATTCTCTTCTGAAGTCAAATCAGGCCATATCTTATCATTAAAGATGTGTTCATTTAAAGCACCTATTGTAAACGAGAGACCATAAAATCTTAGTTTCTCAGTAGAAGATTCTTTAGAGTATATTTGTGGTGTATTGATAATCATACCAGAAATATGATCCAAATGAGCATGCGTTATATAATAATCTTGTATATGCTCGTAAATGTGAAATGCTAGTTTCATTAAATTTAAATTCTTGATATCGTTGTAATCCAATTTATACTTTTCAATGAGTAACGCAATAAATTTTTGACTAAAACCTTTATTGATATCATGTGCTGGGTCACTGAATAAGCGTCTATTTTCCATTTCATTTTCATAAAAACTTTCAATCATTTCATCATGAAACTGGTTATTACTCAAAAGATATACTTTCATATGCCTAACTAGCTCTATTATCTGTTGAATTCCAACACCACCATCAACATTTATTGAGTTCAATTCATTGCTATAAGAAGGTCGTATCATAAAACTTTGGTTATTCCCATCTATTGGACCACCTGAAGTCCCGAGAATGGTTATTTCAAAGGGTTTATCCATATGTACAGTCCCTGTCTGATATTTAAATAATGCTTATGATATGTCAAAAATAATCCAATTCTAACCTACTAATATTAACCATAAAAACTCAATTTTTTTTCACTTCAATTTCAGTTAGCCAAATTGGACCTAACTAAAAACCACTAAATAATATCTTATCACCTACACAGATAATTTTACCAGCATTGACCATCATATCATTGAATCATTAATAATATAAACCTTTATAAACAACTTATTATCTTTATTATACGCAGGCAATTAAAATTCGGTTCCTTTTATGTCCGAAATTTATAGGACAGGTTTCTTGTAAGAATAATGTTAATATGAACAGTAAAAATAATCGGAAATTGTGTTTAAAGAGTTTGTTTCGATGTAAATTTATATTATTGAGTTGTGTATATAATTATATATGATCTGATATGTTATGTTCGCTTATTATTTTTTTATTGGTGCTGATTTTTGCAGATGAAGGATTTGGTTATACTTTTTGAGTACCATAACCTCTAATATCTTTTGCAAAACCCCATGTCATGTGTTCTACTTGGACGTCTTTCTCTAAAGTTAATCCTTGATCTTTGTCAATTACAGCAAGACTGAACTTCCTCGAGGAACGAGCATCTCTGTAATATAGGACTTTCATACATTCCAAGATAGCATTTTTAGCGGTTTGTAAATCAGTTTTTTCAACATCAGAGTCTCTGTCAACGATTTTTCTTAACAATGGATTAGCCATATGAGCACCAAATCCAGTGGCTAGTGCTGGTGAAGAGTATGTGACACCTAGAAGGTTGACGTATCTTAAGAATGGTTCACCGGCTTCGACACCTGCTACAATAATTGCATTCCATAATGGGTTCATCTTAGATCTACGTTGATACATGACAGCAGCTAAATATTCAAAAACATAACTTGGCTTCAACGACTCTTCATCATCGGCGTATGAGTTATCATAGTTGTTTTCCGTCTCTAAATCATTTAACAATTGTTCAATATGTTGCATATCTGAAATATCACCGGAAATACCGACAACAGTATTCTTACCCACTGGAAATAACCTGTCGACATCAGTGAAACGTAAAAGAGAACCGTAGGACCCTAGAGTGTCTGCTGCAATAATTGTACCATTGTTATATTTTATGGAGATAACAGAAGTACCCGTCACAATCGGTTGTTGGGTGTTCATTTTTGGGAAATTCGATGCATTGGCAATGGCCGTGTTATATTGGCCATAGGTTTCGTCTGATGGTCTACCCCAAGCAAACGGATCGTGATTCATCGTGTATTAATGCTATTAATGTATCTTCGTGTATATAAATAGACCTTCTACTTTTGATCTATAGTATTTCTACTGAATATAAAAAATATAGTGGCACCTGTAAATTCACCTGTTTTCCACTCTTTTGAGACTTTTTTCCAAACAAAAAAAATACCAGTTATTCAATATTGAAATCAAACTCTTGTTCCTTACTCCACTGTCTTAAACTAAGAGCACACCTCCAAAGTAACAACATTTTAGTTTTATTTATACATAAATAACTTTTATAAAAGATTATTTCGCAAATATTTGTTAATTTGAAGGGTGGCAAAATGCATTAAACACAGTTACCCGGATACCCATACTAAAACCCACAATACTTCTAAGCATCAACACATTCCAAGCTCTTATATATATATATATATATATGTGTGTGTATATATACAAGAGCATGTGCATGATGTGGAGCTGTTGGACACGATTCTACGGTTTCTAGCTCTGGAAGACCTTCCAATTGAGAGCAGCATCGAGGATTTCCAAGCCCTAAATTGGTCGATTCGGAATAACTCTATTATTATAATAGGATCTCTTCAATGTATATAAAAAAAAGATTTTATATTACTATACAACAGGAGTGTTTCTAACTTTATATAAGTGATTAGATTATATCTTAGTAATGGTTATATTGTAGCAGGATTACTAGATTGCAATTTGTTTCATCTGGTGACTGATATTAAAGCCTTTATGGTAGTGTTTTTTGTGTTTTCATATTTCTATTATTTGGTTTACCTTGAATACATTCTGTCTGTTTAGACAACGGTGTATTCTTCTGCTTTCAAGGTTGCTGATATATCGAATGGCAATTCTGCAGTGTCATCGGCAGAGTCGGTTATGGTAGAGACGTTGATGCCCGTGAAGCTTGCTTCATTTTCACCCTTGTGTTGGAATCTGACATTCATTGGGAACATAGCATCCTCAAACCCAGCTTCGACTTGGAAACCAAAGACACCAGATGCGCCTGGTTGAATTGAATTAACCTTGATAGCAATACCTTGTTCATCATCAACGCCAACGATGGAAGCTCCAAAATCATTATTATCCTCGTTGATCGATACATTGTCTGTGACAACTGGAATAATGAATATAATGTTTTCCAATGGTTTATTATAAGTAGATGTGACTTCAAATTCAACAGTAACTTCAAAGACACCTTCGGATTTCTCAGATGGAGAAACCCATGTGGAAACATCTAATGGGATTATATTCTTGTCATCAGTCTTACAAACTTTACGCCATCTTAAAATACCTAAACTTTGATCATTGCATGGGAATGACTTATCACTAGATCTTAAAGTTAATACCTTTGAGTTTAAAAATGCGTTTTTATCGATATTTGGATGTGTTTTAAATTGTAAGTTTTTGTCAGTAACATCAACATTATCTGTTAACATCAATTTAGCATGACCTAAATCAGCATTATTAATACGCAATTCCATTGCACCCTTTAACTCACTAGAAGTGATTGCACCATCTCTTGATATTTCAGCACTAACTGTTTCTTTGATAGTAACTAGAATACCATTGTTAACTTGTTTTTCCTCTTCTGGTTCTTCGAATGCTGGACGAGCTGGTTTCGAAGAACGAATAGATGACATTCCTGGACCTTTATTTCCCTTTGATAATTGCATACCTTTGCCAACACCACGGTTTATTTGTGAATATCTAGATTCTTCCCTATCATCCCTATATTGTTCATGTTGTTGATGTGTTTGTAAATATGATTGTTGAGCAGCAGTAGAAGCATTGTTATAATAACTATTATAGGCATTAGCAACATTTGGATCGGTACTTGCTGAGAATTGTTGTGTGGAAATATCATATGCACTTGGAGGCATACCCATTTTTCTTTCCTGTTCTTTTCTAGCAATTTCCTTAGCACGACGTTTTCTTTCAGCATTAGCTTCTGATTCTTTATTCTTTTCAATAATTTCTTGAATTCTTTCCTCATGAGATTCCATAGACAGATAATTGTTGACTTGCTGAATAGTCAAGTTTTCTTTATGACCCATGACAATGATTTCATCAAATGAACTTAATATTTCAAAAGCACTTTCAAATATTTCATTTTCATCAAAACTATTTAAATAATAATTGACAGTTTGAGAGAACAAATTCAAAGTAGATAAATCTTGAATAATATTAGATTGGCGATTGGTCATCAAAATCAAATAATAATCATCAAAAGGTTTGTAAACATATCTAACGTGTTCATCTTCGACATATGTATGATCAGAAGAAATGTTAGCCACTAGACCTTGGAAATTTGAAAGTAATTCCATAACACGATCTTTAGAAAGTTCCATAAACTGTCTAGATAACAATGGCTTCCCACTACGGGTAGTAATTGATGCAGCTAAGACGGCCATTTTTGCTCCTTTAATTAATTAAAAATAAGTATCAACGACAATATCCTTAAGAGAAATAAACTTCTATATTGCCTTAAACGTGTAGGTACCCTTATAAAGATAACTTTCACCAGGATTTCCTTTCGTTCCTGTGGTCCCTTTCACAAATTGTATCTAGGCTTTACTTAACCCTATATATTCTATGCAAAACAACTCAATGAGAGAAGAATTGGTCCTATATAAAAAAACGGCCTGTTCTAAATTCACTAAAAGATATCAATCTACAATTATCCAATTCAACGTTTCACCCACTAACACAATTCCAAACACATTTCACTATATTACACAATTTATCAATTCATTACAATTCATTAACACTATAAACAACGTTCAAAACTTTGATGTTGGTATTTCGTAACAGCGTGTTGAAATTTTTTGAAGGAGGGAAATGAATTTAACGCTGACGTTTATAGTGATCTGGAAGAGACGAGGTTCTATAAAATGTCTGATAGCTGTGTGTATGCACATGCACAGGTCTACTAGTAAGTGTATTGAATTGGTAGTATGGATAGTAGGGGCAGTATAGTCATGGATGTCTGTCAGTTGCTAGTTATCTGTAGCTGAAACGGTTGTGCGAGAATTTAAACTAGAGATATTCATTAGTCTTCAAGCACCACTGGATCGTTTTGATTATTGGAAAATGGGATAATGTTCAAAAGAGATGTCTCGTCATTCTCTGTTAGTTCCACTAGGGCGTTATAACGTGTTAGAAATCGTGGTCTTAGTTTTAGTGTCATCAATAGTTTATCTGGGACATTGGTTTCGTTTCTCTTGAGGGACCTCTCTCGTAGGATATCAAAGATGCTGACTATATCGTTCATTGATATATTGTTGTTATAGAGGTTATCTTCATTAATTGTTAGGTCTAGCGCAGGTAAGTGGAAAACCATCTCTTTGCTCATAAATGGTAATTTCCCATAGTATTTTTCAAATGATAAGCGTACATGCTTTAACATTTCAGAACATTCCACATTGACTAGGTTCGCATCTTCACATAATATTGATATAAGCTCGTCATTAGGATCTTCGCAATTGAATAGAAGAAAATCGGTATTGTCATACCTAACAACTATCTTCGGAAGAGCTTTGCCTCCCAGCAGCTGAGCAGCTGCATCTCTTAACTCGTTGTCAACATTTCCATTTTCTTCCTTTTCGTAATCATCATTCACAAATAAATTAGAATTTGAAGACTTTTCCGTCATCAATTCGTCAATTGAAGTATCTTCGATTTCTTGAACTTTTGAATCAGTGTCGAATTTAATTTCAACATCATTAGCATCATCTAATCTCACTTGGACCTCTGAATCACTGTCATTCATAGCTGTAATTGTTTTGATGGTCCTTGGATAACAGTATTCTCAATAAATACAATCAAGTAGAAGAAGATGCATTGATATATTAATTTAAAAGCTCATTAATCCAATCATTTGGCCTCACAAAAAAATTGATGTTGCATAATATTTACCAACGTATCAATGGCATTGTCATATATCGCAGACTATGCATGTTAGCATCAGAATATTAATATGACTTAACAAACATTGCCAATTTCTACGACGCTCCCTTCAAAACAAGCGTTAAAACCGGGTTACACTTTAAGATTATTGCACTCGCCAGCCAACCTGTGTATAAAAGAATAACCATAAATAGATGATTACCATGGCAGATACTCTAAAAACTATCATCGTGAGCATTTTACCATCAACTATCTTATGCCAACAGTTTTGATGGCAAATACATTTTGCTCATCTGTACCAGAAGTAAATTCAGCACTGCCAATTATTCTGCACCTTACCTAACCGGTGAAACCAGCTTACTACCAATCTTAAACTACACCTCAGCTCATCATCTACAACCTTACCATGCTGAAACACTCATCACAATCATCTAACTTTGAAGAATCAAACTATTACCAAAAATAAAAGTGTCTTTTATATGGCAATATATATCTTTTGCTTTTTCGATATAAGCGCCCAGGTTTATTTATAAATACGCAAGGATTTACTATATAAAAAGGTGTTTTATGGTACAGCAAATGAGACTATCTAAGGTGCAAAGGTCAGTATTCAAAGGCGCCATTGAATTTGTTGCCTCTGTGGGTTAATATTGCTTGCTGGTTATAATAATCGAACTAACATAACGATAATGGCTAGGACGTTGCCAGAAGAGAAGAAAAAGAGTGCTGCAAATAGCCGCCCATGGTTTAATGTTGGAATAGTTCACAATAAAGCACCTGATGATGATTTAGAGAGCTACAATAATGATAAATTTGACATATCAGATGATGAGGAATACTTGGTTGGTAAAGAATCGATATTGAGCAGTACTGTCGTTGAAACTTCAGGAACATCACTTTGTGAAACAGGTCCTATTGTCAAACAAAGGAAAAAAATAAAAATCAAGAAAACTAATATTAAACAAGACAGCTGTAATACAAATTTGCTCAGCATTGGCGTGCTCTCAGATAGATTTAAAAGTGTATTTGATTTTTCTTATTTCAATAAAATGCAATCAGCATGTTTTGACCAATTGTATAATGAAGATGAAAATATTGTAATATCGGCACCAACAGGTTCAGGTAAAACTGTTTTATTTGAGCTTGCAATTTTAAATCTTATTAAGAATAGTGATTTTGACCTAGGAAATATTAAGATTTTATATATAGCTCCTACAAAATCATTATGTTATGAAAAACTTAAAAGTTGGAATTACAAATTCGTTGATCTAAAAGTGGGGATGCTAACAGGAGATACATCTCAATTGGAAGTTGATAATGTAAGAAAATCGAATATAATTATCACGACTCCAGAAAAATGGGACCAATTGACAAGAAAATGGGAGGATTACTCAAGATTATTCGACTTAGTTAAGCTTATATTAGTGGATGAAATACATATATTGAAGGATGAAAGGGGCGCAACATTGGAAGTGGTTTTAACTAGAATGAATTACAGGTATAGTAATATCAGAATAGTGGCAGTTAGTGCAACTATTCCAAATATAGAAGACATTGCAGCATGGTTAAAATCAAACGTTGACAAAAAAAAACCTGCTTTAGTGCTTGAATTTGATGACACATACAGGCAGGTTACTTTGCAGAAGCATGTGTGTGGTGTATTTTCGAATAGTAAAAATGATTATCAAAAGGATGCATTCTACAACTCAAAATTAGATGAGATATTTTATAATTATGGAAAGAATAAACCGATCTTGATTTTCTGTCCGACGAGATCATCAACTGCATCAACTGCGAAATATATTGGACAAAGTTGTCAATATCTTGAGGAAATGTCAAAAAATAGGAATGAAGTTATATTTAATGACAACACATTAAATGAATGTTACTGTAATGGTGTATTATTTCATCATGCAGGATTATCAATGGAAGATAGAAGATTGGTGGAAGAAAAGTATTTAGATGGAACGGTTAAAATATTGTGTTCTACTACAACTCTGGCCGTTGGGGTAAATCTACCTGCATATCTGGTAGTAATTAAGGGTACAAAAATATGGTCCGTATCAGGAAGCGAAGAATATTCAGACTTGGATATTCTTCAAATGATAGGTAGAGCAGGTCGACCTCAATATGAAAATGAAGGATGTGCTGTAATATTGACAGATATATCTAAAAAAGAAAAATATAACAATCTGATAAATGGTTCTGAAAACCTTGAAAGCACTTTACATTTAACTTTATTGGAACACTTATGCGCAGAAATTTCACTAAAGACATGCTACTCATTGGATAGTACTGTCGAATGGTTAAAAAGTACCTTCTTTTATGTGCGCTATACAAAAGAACCGACTAAATATCCTCAAGTTCATAAATACTACAAATCTTCAAATAAAAATAATGAATTTCAACTTCATGAATTTTGTAGAACATTATTAGCAAAACTAGAAGATAACAATGTTATAATGCAAAACTCAAATTATTATGAATGTAATTTGTATGGTATTTCACTGGTTCGTCATTATGTCCTATTCAATACAATTACAAATTTTGTATCAGCATGTGTAAGTTTAACTCTTTCAGATATTTTATGTTTGTTATCAAAGTCTGAAGAGTTTAAGGGTATAAGATTGAGACATAATGAAAAAAGATTGTATAAGGAAATAAATCTGTCCCCATTAACAAAGTTCCCATTTTTAACAGAGAATAAACAAGCTCAAATTATAAGCCAAGGATTTCAGAAAATTTCCCTTCTTTTACAATATGAATTTGGTGGATTGGAATTTCCAAACTATGAAGGCTCTTTAAAACTACATCAAGTTTTGGTACAAGATAAAATGAAAGTTCTTAAGGATAGTTATCGGATTATTAGATCAATGATTGATATATTTATTTTCAAGAAAGATGGGATATCACTAAAAAATGCACTGTTTTTGCTTAGATCCTTAAATGGTAACTGCTGGGATAATACACCAATGACATTAAGACAAATTAAAAATGTGGGTTTAGTATCAGTCAGAAAATTTTTAAATCATTCTATCCAATCTTTAAAAGATGTTATTACACTTTCAGAAAGTCAGATTGAGTACTATCTAAATGTGAAGCCAGGCACAGGAACCAAAATACTTAGAGATGTTGCTCTAATTCCAAAAATTGAATTAGATGTTCAAGTCATAGAAAGTTACATGAATAAAGAAACTGATGGTATTTGTATTCGGTTCAGAGTTGAACTTTCATGTGATTATAAGACTGCAATATGGCATGGTAAACGTTTATCTATAGATATTTTAACAATCAAGCAAGATGGATCTTTTATTGATTTTCGTAAAATTGGTATTGAGCAATTAAAATATCCAAGGAACTATAAAATAGATTGTAATGTATATTCTTCATCGGAAGTAATATCATTTGCTGCAAATTGTCAAGAAATTGCAGGAATCGGAAAAGTAATAGAAATTAATAGCAATTCATTATTCAGAAAACATTTTCCAAATAAAAATAAAATGGGATTTTTAGATGATATAATGGATAATATCAATAATAATAATGAACTGGGCGCTATTCAATTATCTTCAGACGATAGTTTAATAAATTACCTTGACACAAGTAAAAAAAGAGACACTTCAAATTTGCTAAATTCAAGAAGCAATTTGAATGAAGAAAAGAAAATTCTTGAAACAGAAAGAAAAATACTTGAGAATGGCAACTTGGCCTGTCAACATAGCTGTAAAAATAAAATGGCATGTAGACATATTTGTTGTAGAGATGGAATACCTCCCAATACTATAAAAAGGAAAAGGAATGATAACATTCATATAATGAATATCGAGAATGTTTCAGGTAATGGTTCAAATACTAAAGTTCAGTCTAGATCTTTAAGATTAGAACCATGTTTAAAAGAAACTAAATTAACAAAACCTAACCCGTTAATTGAATTTGATAATTCTGAGTATCAGACACTAACTCCTATTAAGATTGAACCTATAACCGCAAGACCTTCGTCTACAGCTTCTTTGTCATCTCTCGAGATGACAAATACTTCCAAAAACGATCTTAATTTCTTGGGATCGGATGTGCAATTCCAATAAAGATATTATTCTTTGTCTATACAATATTATAATATAACTAGAGTGCATCTAGTACTAAACGTGTTTATATATAATTACTTGCTCTATTAAAACATTAAACAATTGATCATTCATTAACATTAAATTCTCGTAAATATTCAAAATCATTACAATCAGTTAGCAACACCAACAGATTTACCAGCAGCCAATCTCTTTTGAGTTAAAGCAGCGATAATAGCAGCACCGGCACCAGAACCATCTTCAGCTGGAACGACAACAATTGGATAGTTTTCGTATTTAGCTTCTTCTTTCCAACCATAGATGTCTCTTAAAGCAGCGTGAACTCTTTCCTTGAAACCTGGGTATAAGTTGAAAACGGAACCGTCAGCAGCGATGTGGCCAGTCTTGTAACCCATCTTTTGACAGATAGCAGCAATACCACAAGCAGAAATTCTAGCAGCTCTAACACCAACAGCTTCACTAATCCTTCTGATGATTTCACGCTCGGATACAGTGGTCTCGATGTTTAATTCATTTTGGAATAACTCATCAGTGTTTTCTAAGTTCTCAAATGGATCTTCTTCAATCTTAGATGGGAATGAAGTATCCATAACGTATGGAGTTAATAATTTAGAAACATCTTGGCCCTTGAAAATGTGACCTTTTTCGTATAAGTCAACTAAAGATAAACGAACTAATTCACCTAAATAGTAACCAGAAGACATCTTTTCGAAAGCTTGTTGACCTGGTCTTGGAGATTCGTCATCAATTTTAATATCGTATTTGTTTCTTGGTAAAATAACGTGTTCGTTGTCGAAAGAACCATACTCACAGTTAATAGCCATTGGCATGTCAGAAGTGATATCAGAGTTTAATTTACCTTCTAATTTTTCGATACCGCTAATTCTGTCGTAGTAAGCACCGTTAACACCAGTACCGAAAATGACACCCATCTTGGTTTCACCATCAGTATATAAGGAAGCAACTAAAGTACCAGTGGTATCATTAATTAAAGCAACAACTTCAATTGGAGTCTTTCTAATCTCTAATTGCTTTTGTAATAATTCGACAACATCATGACCTTCAGTGTCTGGAATGTCGAAACCCTTGGTCCATCTTTGTAAAACACCAGAGTTAATCTTATCTTGGGAAGCTGGGAAAGAGAAAGTGAAACCTAATGGAATTGGCTTATCAACACCGTTTGGAAATCTATCCTTGACGAAAGAGTCTAGAGAGTCAGCAATGAAAGCCCATAATTCATCACGGTTTTGAGTGGTTCTCATAGCAGTTGGAATCTTATATTTGGATTGAGTAGTGTCAAAAGTTCTGTCACCACCTAGTTTAACCAAAACAACTCTTAAGTTGGTACCACCTAAATCAATGGCTAAAAAGTCACCACTTTCTTCACCAGTTGGGTATTCTAAAACCCAACCTGGAATCATTGGAATGTTACCACCTTTCTTGGATAAACCTTTGTCTAATTCAGTAATGAAATGCTTGACAACGTCTTGTAAACGTTCAGTTGGGGTGTCGAAAGAGGAGATGACAGTTTTTAAATCGTCGGCCAATTCCTTTGGCATATCAATCATTGAACCCTTTCTAGCAGGTGGCTTTTTTGGACCTAAGTGAACCATTTTTTCTAGTTATATGTTTTTGAAACGTTGTTGTTGTTGTCTTATTGAGAGCAAAAGAATAAAAAAAATAATCTATTAAAAGAAGCAAAATTCACTAATAAGTAGGTAAACTATATTATAAAAATTAAACTGAAGTGGAGGAAAATAATGAACGTCCTTTATATACGTTTTGAAATTTTATTTTTCGACAAAAATTTTCTCATTTTTTCCCAATATAATCTATTATTAAAACAATTAATTCAAGTGGAGGTGTCAAGAAAATAAGTACAAGAAAGGAGGAACAACCATGACGCTGGAATACAAGGCAATGCAGGAAGTTCAAGATTAAACGCCAATATTCAATTATTACAGAATGGTATAAGTTTTATCATTGACAATATTATCGTACAAGTGAAAATTCCCTAGCGGAAAATAAATTGATGCCGAATATTAGTGTATTCAATTGAATAAAAATTGCAGTGGGGAAATATATACATTGATCTAGGTTCATCAGGTAAGGGTATAAACGCAGTAATATTGACGCCAGAAAAAGGAAACTAAAACAACAATAAATTGTTAATGGCTCTTACAGCCTTCCGGAAATTGATTGAACGTGTCGTGCGGGTTGTACCGGAGTATCACTGCTAATCATAGAATTATACCGAACTTTTGGATGCCACACCACAATCATCCGAACGCACTGCGTATGCATAACCTCCTACCAACCTGCACATAAGTTAATCCGTGTTACACTAAAGCAATAATACTGGTGAAGAATACTGTCACACACGCACACACAAGAACTCCACCATGTGAGCATCGTGTAATTGAACTACTAACGCATATGCCTGCTGCTTCTAGCCTCAACGTCCTCGGGTTTTCTTTTCAGCAGTTGAACCGGATGCTAATTTTGTCAATTCGTCACATCAGGCTTCCAATTTTAAGTTTATTATTATCTCGAGAAAATCTCGAGGCTCGAGAAATTATGTGCCTTTATTTTAGTGACGAAAGTGTGATACACAAAATCCGAAATTGTAAAAAACATTTTCTCGAAAAATTAGGAAAATGATTTGTAAAGAAACGGCGCGCGGAGCACAGATTTCCAGAATTGGTTGCCGTTTTCGTTTCTGGATCTGGAATATGGGCATTTAAATCGCGCTTGGGCCTCGGGGCCGGAACAATATAAGCTAAAGCCACACGGAAGAATGCTCTAGAATCAGTTTACTTTGTGAATAGTGGGCGAGCAAGAGAGAGGTGTTTGCTTGAGAGTGGTAGGAGTGGCAAGGCTGTTTGGTTCAGTTGTGATGAAAGGTGTTGGGTGGAGGTGGTTTTGTTCTTTCTATGACGAAGGACATACTTGTGGATGAATAAAATTAAAGTTGCGGGGTTGAAGAGATCATGCTGGTGGATGTTGGGATTAATCAGTGCTCGGGATAGTTGGGGTGAACGGACAAGGAAGGTATGGTAAGGGAAAGGCGGCTGCATGGTCTTCCAGGCGTCTTAATTGGAGTGTTGTAGCATGTCTGGAGCTAGTACTGTTGCATGTCAAAAGAATACCTTTATATTTTATTTACGATATAACTAATTGTCTATATATTTACTGAAAATGGTAAAGGTCTGCAGACTCCACGGTAGTGCAGCTGATTGCGCATAGGAACTTTTCTAATTGCATCGATATTCAGTTTCCAGAACTGACTATCCGCTGCAAAGTCTGACTTATGTTGCAGCATTCGTATACATATCTATATATGTACTTGATAATGAATACAGTTTAAGCATTGCTCTGTTGTTCCCCACACAGCAGTATGTCGTTCACTTAGCATTTAAGAATCGCTATTTCTTTTTCAACAAAATCTGCAGCAAATTTTGAATATTTCTTTCCATGATAATCATTTTCACATTACTCTTCTGTTGAGAAAAGACTGATATAACCGTATTTTACTAAAGTAACTGGAACAAATTCATGTGTTTGATCATAATGTTCGATCAACTCAAATACAGAATCAAACCATTGACCACTGCAGCACGAACATCCTTCAACTCTACAATTCAAATTGCACCAATAATCTCTTATCATACTTTCGTTATTTACTAAGTCAAACGCAAATGGATTGACAGGACTAGCCCCTTCATGACCAGGTTGATACATGAACTTTGGATATAATTTGCCATCTGCAGAAATTTTATGTTGTACAGAGAGACCTTGCGATACTGGAACATCAATATTATCGTGTAAAAAGGCATCTCTTTGTGGTTGCGTTAGCTTTGATAGATCTATTGTGGAAGCTCTTTCGCTAGATATACTGCTGTTTGGGGGCGATGGGAATATAGTGTCAACATTGGTAAAATCACCTTCAAAAACTTTGTCAGATTTTGAGAATTGAGAGACTAAATGTTCTTCCATCATATGATTCATTAAATCATCTTTATCAGTCATTTCCATATCACAACCTTCGTATATACAAGGAATTTTAATTACTCCGTGAGGTGATTTAAGTTCCATCATTTTAGTACCTTCAGGAAAGCTGTCAGACAATCCTGGTAAAGTAGGATCTAGTGTAATAGAGGTGTCGGAACCGTTTGGTTTGAGAAGAACATTTGCATCTGTGACCTCGACATTTGCATGGTGTAACTGTTTCTGTAATTTCTTTTCATGAGATTTTAAATGTCTAGTTAATTGTTGAGAGGTAATTAACCCTTTACCACATACATGGCATGTTCTAGGTTTAACTTGTGAATGGGTCCATTCATGGACTCTCAAATGACAAGGTCTCATGAACTTCTTGCCACAGTTCTCATAATGACATGCATAGGGTCTTTCATTGGTATGTGAATATCTATGTTGTTGTAATAGGGATGGTCGATCATATACCTTTCCACAACCTTCATAAGTACATCTGTACTTCTTGAACCTCTTATTATTCTTGAATTGTAAACTCATGGCTCCTTGATAACAGTCTGTCCTTACCCTTTTTCGCTCCTGATGACTACAATTTCTTGTAATTAAAATGAAAAGTTACTTTTCTAATTAATAATACCTGGAGTATATACGCAATAAAACCAATTGAAATTATAACAAATGTTACAAGTCAGGAAGAAAAAGGTGACAGAAATGAACTTAATTTTAAAAAAAATCCTAAATGTTCATAAATATTCATAAATATTCTTAAATTATAACCGTGGCCATACTGAAACTCTCTTTCCAAAAATCATCATTGTTAAACAAATTTGTTTATTATATTGCTCAATTTTTCAAAATCTATTACCCAAAACTTTTTCAATTTTTAATAATTAGAAATTTCGAACTATATTTGAGGACTTGTACGGCCTTTTCTGAGTAAACATGTAATATTTGTCACTTGGTCCAAAGGCCCAGTCCGTAAAAAACAACAACATTAGTGTTATTGTTAATATTGCATTAGTCCTGTTTCCCCCACTTTATAGATTAGTTACTTCTCGTTTCAGTAGCTTCTGTTTAAGAGTTCCAAATGTATATGAAGGGAGTTATTCGTTCTTGAATTGACGATTGGTAGTTGTGAAAACGTACGATATTAGAAATAACAATGCTTGCCGATACAGCAGTATTAGGTTGACCTGTATGCCTTGTCTTTAGAAGCTTTAGAATATACCTCCTAATTTTGAAGTCCTATGTTTGCCTATATGAGCCACATAAGCAACCTTATAAGTTCCCTTTTTTTAATTTATACATCTATTAGGTATATCTATTACATACATGAATATATATATATAGTAAATATCTTGACGAATGCTTCATCATATTATTAACATATTAGTTAGCCTGTTAAAGGGCTACTTTTCGAAGAAAAGATAGAATCGACAGGACTATTTTAAACTATTGACAGGTTAATCAGCTTTTGTGTGAAAACTGCTTATATTTTTCACAATTGGTTGACTGCAATAGATACTGCTTTAATGTCATTTGGAGTGGTTCTACAGCATCCACCAATTATACGTACACCAGCATCGACGTATCCTTTAACTATATCTTCCCAAGTATATATTGGGTTTTTATTTGGTAACCATATTTTCTTAACAATGTCATAAACTTCACCACTGTTTGGATATGCAATTAATGGTAAAGCTGGAAGTTCTTTATGTATTGAGGTAATAATATCAATAGAATGGTTATAACTGACACAATTAATTCCTAATAACGTCAAATTTGGATTTAACTTATCGTCAAGACTCTTAATGAGATTAGCCACTTCTTCCATAGATGTTCCGTCTCTTAATAAACCATTTTCGTGTACTGATAAACCAATGTAGAACGGTTTTGATAGAATAGTTTCATCCCATGAAAGGATTGCTTTTAATTCGTGAATATTTGGAATAGTTTCGAAACCAATTAAGTCTAACTTATCATTATTGAAAAAATTATCTAGTTGAGGCTTGAAATAACCATAAAAATCTATGTTCTCTGGATTTTTACCATAATCTCCATGAAATTCTGCACAAATATGTGCTCCCCATGGCCCAATGCAACCAATTAAATATTTTTCATCTCCAATGCAATCACGAGAAAAATCAACAATTCTATTCAAAAGTTCCCGATAACTTTTTATATCCTTTATTGGAGTGTTTTCAGATACAGATTTGAAACTGGTTTGGTATGTTGTGGTCATTAAAATTTCAGCACCGGCATCTATAAAATCATTAAACATTTCTCTAACGATCTTTCTATCTGAAGAAGATTTATCAGACCAGAAAGAATCACTGATAAAGGGAATGGTAGACCAGACTGGATTGGCAACTTGGATACCCCTATTCTCCAATTCAGTTCCTTGTCCACCATCCATTACCAAAACCTTCTTTGGATTCTCTTTTAAATAACTTTTAATACATTGACGTGTCATTTTTCTTAGAATATATAGAAATCAACCTCCTTATCTACTGTTAGATCTGTTTCCAACTATATTTGTGAATCTAAAATCCAAATTGTTTTCGAAAATTGAGTCTACAATAAACTTGTCTTTCTTCTTTAGTCTTTTATAGTTCGAAATTCAAGATATAGACAACTTGTACTTAAATTAAAAAGAAATGTTGATGAACTTTTTCACTGCTCATCGCTTTGCTGAGGGTCCTCTATATGAAAAAAAGAAAATAAATTAAACGGCGCCAGTAATTTGTATTAGTCACTATTGTCAAATTTGTTAATTAATATGTTACTACATGGCTACTTAAATACTATGGTTTACAAGACTGCTGATTTACTGATTTAGAGATCGGATATTTATCACTACAATGTATAGTAGTTTTTCCATTTTACAATTATTTATATTTTTCAAACAAAAAATAATTAAAAAATGCGGCAAAATAAATATTTAGGACAGTTTAGAATACTTCGATATTTTTATTAGATGCGAGTTTGTTTATGAACCAATACTGTTAAACCAATTTGTAAATATTTGATATTTTCTAGATATTTAACACCAAAATCTATATATTTTATAATAGAATGGTTTTGATTGAATCATGCGCTTTGTTTCTTCCCTTTGATGTTTAAATAGGTCAATATCATCATAGGAACAACCTGTATCTAAATCAATTTCTTCTAAACTCTTATACCAATTCTTCCAATTATTACGATAGAACCTGTGAGAAAAGTAAACTACTATCATCAATGGAATACTTAAACAATTTTGAAAGAAAGCTTCTGCAGATGATGGCGCACCAAGTGGAGAAATTGAAACATAAATTTCACCCATAATAAGTAAAATATTCAAAATTGATCCTAAAATACCACCATATATACCTAGCATTGATGTATACGCAATATCATCAGTGGATCTACCTTGTTTCTTAAGAGCCAATCTAAATCTAATCTGAGAGAAACAAATACAAAACCAGGTAAAAAAGGAGGAAATAGAACATAAAGCAAAAAGCCAAGTAAATGCAGTACCTTCATTACTTGATGCCACTAAAAAACCTAGAAGCCCAAATAAACCACAGATGACAATACCAACAAGAGGTCTACCCTCCTTGTCTATATATGCACAAATGCTTGGTAGTTGGCCGCTTGAACCTAGTGCTTGAATAACTCTCGAAGATGCATATACACATGAATTTGCAACAGAAACAACTGAAATTAAGATAACAAAATTCATAAAATTTGATAGTTTTTTACCTAGCTCTGTAGTACTACCTAAAGCCAATACAAATGGAGAAGCTGAAACATCTTCATCGCTAGCACCACCTAATAAACGATCGTCATTATATGGTACCAAGCATCCGATTACCACAACAGTTGTTATATAAAATACAGCAATTCTCCAAAAAGTACCTTTAGCTGCTCTAGAGATAGCAGAAACATTTTTTGACTCTGCAGCGGTTAATAAAACTAATTCACTACCACCAAATGAGAAAGCAGCTGATACAAATGTATTACAAAGTCCCTTAAACACAGGTGGTGCGAATGAACCTGGATCATGCCAATACTTTGTTCCAATATAACCATCTGAATCCGGCCCACCGCCACAAATTAATACTATACCCACAACTATAAAAATTATAATTGCTAGGATTTTGATAAGGGACAACCAAAACTCGGTCTCAGCGAAACCTTTAACACCAAAAAGATTCAGTATCATAATAAAAACATAAAATACTGCAATCCAAACACACGGATTTATAGAATCATTCCAATATGATATAGTCATTGCTATGCCAATAAGCTCGCTGGGAAATGATATTAACCAAGCTAAAGCGTAATTTGTTGAAACCGTGAACCCTAGAGACTCATCTAAGAACCGACTGACATGTGTTGCATATGAACCAGAAACAGGATATTGACAAGATAGTTCTGCAGCACTTTGCACGACACAAAACATTGACGTTCCCACTATTAGAAACCCGATCAATAAAGATGCCGGACCTGATGCTAATGAATAACCTAACCCTATAAATAAACCTGTTCCTAATGTACCACCGATGGCAATCATTGATAAATGTCTCTGGTGTAAAGACTTTTTGTACGGCTGTGTAGCTAAAGTTAATTGTACTTTTTCTTCTTCAGTATATTTCTTATCATTTAATTCGTTATATGCAGGGACATTGTCTACTCTTGCGAAAGATTCCTTAAATTTTTCAAAATAACTTCCTTGAGAGTAATCTTTTGTATATGAGGTGCTAATTTCCTCTGTTATAGCCTCAACTTGAACCTTGACAGATTCTTTTAAAGAAATTGAACTATTTTTATCGCTCATCTCTTCTCTTCTCTATAATTAAAAGATATTTATGTATGCTCTTTTTGTTTTTCACTCATCAAAAAATCAACAAAACTTTAAATAAATACTGACAAGTAGCAATCATCACGCTTGAAAATAATGAGCTATATATATATATATAAGATTCAAAACAAGAACTCAAAAAAATTCTGCAAATTCATTCATTACTATGGAACTCATTGAGTCAGGGAATTTTCTGATATTAATGCTATGGCACCATGTACCTAACCTTAATTGTGTAACAACATTAAGCTAATGATAAATTGTTCTACGGTGTATTATTTACAAATTATAAAATAAAAGAATACGGCTGACAACAATTCAAAGCAGCAAATTATTCAATTACGCTTAATAATCTTATGCATCTCATTGCATCGGGTCAATTTATGTTCGAAAAACTGTGGTGCCAAATTTTTCGTTTTATTATGGGAAGATGACTAAATTCTTGGATAAATTGTAATAATCACGCGCACAAATGTGGGTTTTTCCCGGGTTGGAATTCTCGAGATGTGGGAAATAATAGTTTACTAATTTATCGTACGCCAAGTCTTGGCAGTTTGATATCATCTCGAGCAAAAACTTTGGAAAATGGCTGTAATGAATTTTAAGGTATACGGTTTATAATTAAAGCTGTAGAGAGGGTTTAAATTATTATATTCGTTACAAGAGGTTATAGGAGATATGGACTTGAAGATAGGTTGCAAGTTTATCGTTGAATGTTTATATGTTAAAAAATTTTTTTATTATATTCTTTTAAATAAAATACATATTTTTTTCAGCTTTCTAAAAATTTAGTTGTGAAGAGTATGGAAGCACTTCTACTGTATAAAAAATGATGATTATTTAATTTTTGAATAAAGTTGAAATTCCATTGCCCTTAAAATTTGATTATAATATTTTTGCTAACCATTTATATTTTGATTTTTCGTCGTTTTCATCTATTGAGTCCTTTTCCTTTTCCTTTTCAGAAAATTCTTCAAAATCCAAGGTGCTCTCTAA
The DNA here is from genome assembly GCA_003707605.2 of Tetrapisispora fleetii. NCBI lineage: Eukaryota > Fungi > Ascomycota > Saccharomycetes > Saccharomycetales > Saccharomycetaceae > Tetrapisispora > Tetrapisispora fleetii. The sequence goes on along the minus strand of PPKB02000023.1, from coordinate 4,630 downwards.
TCTTTTATCTCTTAAAAAGAGTGAAGCAATTAGCATAGGAAGAACAAGAAGTAAATCAATGATATTCAAAATTTTCCAGACATAACCATAGGATGTTACCAATGCAGATCTGTATTCAGAACCCCATTTATAAGTTTTTATAAATGTAGTAGGGGCACTATTAGGCGCTTTCAGCGATCGTTGTATTTGAAAGACGCGACTCAATTTGTCCTGGTAGCAAATTCGACCAAATAGCACCTGCCACAGCTGAACCAATTGCGGAACCAATACTACCAATAGCTAAAAATAATGAAGTAATGATAGCTAATTTTTCATGAGTACCTACGGAAGCCTGAATTGAAGCTCTAACAGGAAATCTAATAAATCCGTTACCAAAACCTAATAAACACACAGCACCAATCAAACCGGCATGTGCACGTAAACCACCATTATATTCTATAAACAAACCATGTGCAACGAACCAAATTACTGTACCAAATAAAATCGATGATTTTGTTCTTCTTATCTTTACAATGACTAATCCTAAGAAAAAGACTGTAATAACAGTAACAAATGTGGATAATGAGTTGATTCTAGTTGCAGACTTCTTAGATTCATTTACTGCAACCAATAAAAAGGTAGTCAAATATGTTTCATGCATATAAAAACAAAAATCAATGAACAGGGAAATAGCTAAAGCAGACCAAATACCTCTATCTCTAACAGTCTTCATTTCAATCAAAGGAAATCTAGCAAATTTATTTTCCCATAAAATGTATAAAGGTAAAGCAACAAACTATCCTATCACTTCAGGAACAATTATATGAGCTTGGTTCCACTGCTTTTCAGTACCTCCTGCTACTGTGATAGGAACCAAGATACAACCTAAAACTGTGACTACCAATATCAAACCAACGATGTTAAACTTCCAAAAAAATACTTCGATTATATACTCTTTATAGGTCATATTCTTAGGCTTGACAAAAACTGGTTTCAAATCTTCGTTATTCTTCTCAGCTTTGTATCTCATATGCAATAAGCAACCAATCAAGAGCAGACATGAAAGTGGAAATATGAAGGCCCAAATCCCAATACCCCACTTCCAAATTTCATCCACATTAGCAGTAATATTACCGCTTACCCAAGTGTTTATAATATTAGGTAGCATTGGAGCAGCAGCAGCGACAATTCTCCAATTTAATTGTGAGAAATCAGCAGCATAACGTTCAGTAGTCAAGACAATAGCAGAATGTCCTAAATTGTATAAACAAGCACCGCTAGCATACTTAGAAATGTCGGTGGCCTGACATTCAATAACAATCCCAACAACATAAAACATTATAGAAATTCCCAAAATTAGCTTCCTACCAAATATGTCGGAAGCTCTAGCAAACCAAATTTGACCTGCAGCCGATATAACTTTTGTAATACATGTTATGGTTGACATCAAAGAAGTTTTTTTGTAAGAAGATGTAGCTAAAGTAATATAGGTACTTCTAGTTTTTTTATCTAACCCATAAGCATGGCAAATCAGAAAGATCATCAGAAGGACTCGTGTAATCTAATGTTTGAACCGTTGATTTCACACTAACTTTATCTTCATCCTCCTTTTCCAAGTTTTTTGGATAATTTTCAGACATATCGATAAAATTGGCTTAGTTTGCTATGAAAAACAATTAGGTTGCCTTTCTTAGAATTTATTTTTAAGTGATATTTTAAATAAATTTCATAAAAAATTGAGTTTTGGATATCATAATGATAACTGATATATTATATATGCTTAAATATTGTCAATTGAATAACTTTTGAATTTACTACGACACCTGTTTATTTCTTGTTTAAGATCAAGATTTAGGGGTAATGAGGTGATGAGATGATGTATGTAAGAGAAACCATCTATTTGCCCATTTTTTTTTAATTCGAATGTCCTCCATGTATTCTTACGTTTCTCCATTTTCGGTAAATACAAGAATTCTAATTGATTCTTATACATATAACTGAATAATGCACTACAAATCTAATGACCAAAACTAGTTTTGTTTATTATACGGAAAAAAGAAACACTAACAGGAATCCCAATTAATAACTACTTAAATTGCTTGTTTCCTATTTCGAGGGCTAATAAACAGATTGTACTCCAAACTGCAGTGAAAATATTTTTCAATAGTTGCAATTCAGCCATATGTGTTGGAAAAAATGCTTACTAACAATGGGAGTTGGTGATTACGTAATTTTTCAGGCTCTAATTGTATCTAATAACTGCAAGTAATATAATTAAATCCTATAGACAATTTTTTTTCTCGTTAACCGCGCCCTAAAAAAACGAAAATGGTAATTGTTTACTGGTAACGTTATTAGATTTTAGAATGAGAAAAATCCGTTAGTAAACTTTGTGGCTAAGCAATTTAATCATAGTACCACTAATAAAACTATAAAACATCGAGATTTTGAAGAAAAATAGTAGCAATCGAGTTACGTAGATTCACCCAGGTAGTCATACGTATTATATTTTCAAACAAAATTTTTTTTCTAATATAATTTATTTACTTCTGTTAATATATCTTGGCATACTTGTAGATTCTAACGTTGGATGGATGAAGCAAAAAATACTTCGCTTCTTTTACCTTATTGGCTAGTTGTTCTGTGTATGAATCTTCAATTATATTAATCAATTTGTATTCTTTTAAATAAAAAAGGTGGTTAAATATTCCATTGTACTAGTTCGGAGGGAAATAGAAATATTTTTATGGTTTTTCTTATCCATTGTCGACTGTAATATTCGTATTGTTTTCAGACATTAGTTATCTTTTAGAAGATGTTATTGCATAGCTATGTAAAAAATAATTTTCAATCACTACTTTTCGCTGGTTTACATGACATATGCGGACTTGTAAAAATTTTTGTTACAAATAATACTATTGCACCATAAGTACATAACTGGCTTTTACATAAAAAGATAAAATTTCGATATTTTACAAAATTACGAACTTCTTATTGGAACTATTAAACAAGGTTTTTATTGGAGGGTTCACTCTTTTTGAAAAGTACTTTTTTCATTATACTTATTGAAAAGCTTAACAAAGTGACGAAACATTGGTTGTCTAAAATCTTCTTAACAAACATTAAAGTATTTTAGTTTTCTAAAATTACTGTTGTTTACTAGTACCCTTGGAATGCCATAGTAATGTATAACTATAAAACCCTTCTTTTTATCGTGAAATGTTGTACTCAGAGTATGTTATTGATTGAGAAATTAGCAATGAATTTGTTCTTGATATATTCCCTTTGCTTTACATTGATCAAAAAAGTATAAACTATCTTTTTGGTTTGGCATTACTTAAGATAACCATTTCAGTCTCGTATTTTCTATTTGTAAATCACTTAAAGACTAAAAAAATATGTATATATATTTAGTTAGCACATTTTATTTTTCTCAATAAACTAAACTGCTTTACATCCATTACAAGTGAATTTATAAAAATAAACATAAAATTACAACTTTTAAACCTAAAATCTTACGTAATAGTAAGAACCATGTTACAGTTTGCAAGATGCTGACATATTTATTTCTTCTAGTCACAATGACCTTATAAGTAAAATTAAATTGATAACAATAAGTAATTACTCACTTGAAAATTTAGTCTTTCCAATATCCTTCCCATTGCTCAAGTTTGGTTCATCTTTCATCACTTTTTAAAGGGCGATATCAATTTTATACCATTTATTGTATTAAAATATTATCAGAAAATGCAAAAACTGTTGACTTAAAGATTCCATTCTGTCAAATATATTATTACTAATATATACAGTGCGAATACTAGTCCACGTCTACTCTATTTCATTTTATGTATAACTGTATAACAGTTCACTATATGGTACTCCTAAACTTGTACTGGTCTTTTATACATTTATGTCTTGGTGCTGACAGCTTAACATATCACCGGTTTTATACCCTAAATATTACTGTCACACCTGTTAGCCTTATTAATATTTTATAGCATAGGCTGCACTATTTGTCTCATTTAAGGATATCTCAGATCACGACCTAAACGTTACTGTTAAGCTATAAACATTCTTTAGAAAGTATGATGTATAAATATATTACTTAAATTTTCAATATTTGACTGCCCGTATCGCTTTTACCTCAACGAAACACATTACTATCATCAGTGGAATATGTATAAATTGACATCAGCAAGTGTCCATTAGAGGAGTCCGTACCCTTATCAGCCTATATTTTATAATAATTACTGGTCCAATCACCTGACTCATCATTATCTGTAATAAGTTTTGCTACTGAAAGAGTAGTATCGGTAATTCCCCAAGTTCTGCTTATATCAGCACAGTAGTCTATAACTAAGTAATTGTCACATAATGGATAATATACTGGATAGTTATTACGCTTAGCTATGGAATTAGCTTCCATTAGGTATACTGCTACTGCTAATAATGCGCCTGATGACATGTCTTCATTAGCCTGTAATTTGTAATAATACGCTTCACCAGATATTACATTTATAGCAAATTCAGAAACCAAACTAGGATCATCACGTTTCACTAGGTGTTCATCTGAATACAGAATAACGTCAGTACAAGAACCATCACCAATATTCAACTGCTAACTATAGCGTTGTTGTCATATAGAATGTTT